>JAHXRV010002110.1:0-16268 GCA_019904355.1 Psilocybe tampanensis | reverse complement strand
ATGAAACTTAAGTATGGGTTTCCTGGTCGCACAATACCCCTGGTAGTAAGTAGTACAAGAACTAGGTCACCAATGGCCATCCATTGAATTGATGACACGGATCCAGAATGACTCCCAGAGACTCAATCTATTGATGAGGATAAGTAAGCTAGACTGAGATAAGATGAATAGGTAGAATTCATCAACGACCCTAATCAAGTTTCCTGATACCCACCCATGAGTCCCTTTCTGCGATATCTCATCAACTCCGTCTAACTGAAACAATGATGCGTTTTAAACATAAACGAACTCTCCACACTTACCAATGATAAAGTTATGGGGAACCGTTTCCTTGTTAATCAATAAAATGGAAGCCACTTAAGCTCGTGCGCACTAACCCTCTAAATAAACACTGTGGTTATGTCGGTTGCCGATGAGCCTGCGTGCTAGTGGAAGCTACATGAGCACGAATCCAAGGATAAAGGCAACAACCCGTGGACAACTGACATACCCTGGTGGAATGTCATATGTCCTGTCCATTTGTCACCGATCTCTCATGAAAAGCATATTTGAAAGGTGCCAGGCCGATATAGCCTCTCTGTTAGGCATCTATGTCGAGTACTGGAGGCGGTTGCTTTAACCTGGCATTCCCCGCAGTGGAGATCGCAGCATGGTCCTCGGTGTCTAGGCACACAGAATCGTCAACATGGTCTCTCCCTTCACGATCGTCTGGGTGACAAAAGAGGACTCACGACGACCTTATTACTTGTGCATGTCAGTACGAGGGGTTCATTCTGAACGGCTGAACACAAGTCAAGTGGTTCTTTGGCGGATGCCCAATGCCTAAGACCACGCGAATTTAGTTTTTACGGGTCTCAGCACGGAGTCACAATACTAATCATACCACGACATTCCACTGTGAAAGACGAGGTTCGCTGGGTTGGTGGGTGAATTGGAGAACACTACCACATGCACATGAACCTACGTATATTATAAGTATTCAATTCAGGACAAATTTTCCATGGATCGCACCAGAACGTACAATACATACGATCTTGGAAGGTTCTGCTTTTGGTCATGAAAACACTGACGCAATGACTTAGAATGACTTGGATGACGTCCGGTCCTACTATGAGGGGTGGATAGCGGTCGATCAATGTCAGAAGGCTGCGAGAATCAATCGTCCATCACTCTGGGTGATATGACAATTAAATACCAGAGTCAAGTTTGCTAAACCGTAGCTTCAGAAAGGGTAGTTTGAGTAGACCACTAGTGGAATAAGCAACTGACCGATGCAGATACAGGCAGTAGAACAGAGGGGATTATCTCCTTCTAGAGACTGCAGATTCCGGTTAATCTTGATCCAAATGAGACTTCATCTCACAACATGGCGAAGCGCGAAGACGAGGGGAAATTTGAAAGAGAGACGCAAAAATAAAACATCTGGTGACGCGGGGTCAGAACGAAGAGACAAATTTAGAATTAATCAAACAACTAAAGCCGCAAGGGTGATTTCACCTCACTTCTGTCTTCTGGTAAAGATGGGGTGGGTGTCTCTGCGCATGGCCGCAGCTACTTTTTCCGACGAACACGTCGGAGGAAGGGCCACGGAGAGTGAGAAGGCAGTTTGTCACTAGTGGGTGGCTTCAACGACACCAAGTAAAGCCGTAGGATGACGTTTTCCTACTACACCTGTACTCATCGGTTTCCTAATTAGGCACGCTAATATGCCAATTTCTCAGTGCCCATCCTGTGCCCGATAAGAGGCGTCATCACATACCCATGTCTATGCCTGTGTGCAGTCAGGGGTCAATCCACAAAAGACACTGCAACGCGGTCCGGGTGGCTTGGGGCATGCTGTGAACATGCTTGGGATCACAAAAAAAGTTTTTCTCCCTTGCCGTCGTTTCCATTTGCAGAGGTGAATTTCCAGGATTTTCCACTGGCACTCATACGACTAGACATCGTATATGAGGAAACACTCTTTCAGGATCATGACCGATTTGCGTCAGAACCAATCCTGGAGCCATAAAGAGAGGAAAGAGTTATGTAGTGGCCTGTGCTGATGGACCCTTTGGGTGTCGTTGCCTGGGACATCGCATGCGAGTCTTTCCAGTTTCCTAACACACATTTAATCCTTGAAGTTCCTTGAAGCGGTCAAGACTCGATTGGAAAGGTTCCGAAATGTTATTCCATTCTGAACAATTTGAACCCTTCGATCCAAGATGGTTAAATTTCTCCGAGCTTATGGTTCTGCGCAACAAATAAGTAAAAGAAAAGTAATCCATAGATTCGCCATTACCAGATTTCCCCCGACATTGCCGATCTCAAGATATTTTTGTCTGTTCTGAGTCGCTGGGATTCTTCCCCGCAAGAAATGTGCTGAATCTTGTGCAGGAATCCATCAGGAATATCCCCATGAGGGCATACTTTGGAAAGCAAAGAGTGCACCGATGCTGCTAGATACCTATCAGGATCAACATAAAAACAATGATGAGTTCCGACTCCTAATCATCAATGAAAAAATGAAGCGACCTCTTTGCAAAAATTGAGCATAGAAGGAGCCAACTTTACGAAGGAGTTTCGTCTCCTTGGCCACCAAGACGGGTGGTACATGGGGAGTCTAACTTGCGCAATGATCCAGTGGATCACCTCGGAGCGATCGGTTTTATCATGTGCGAAGCGAACGGCGCCATGAACTCTTCAGAGGAATAAGCCATTGAGCCAAAAAGAAAGACCAAAAGAACGATTCAGGTCCTACCTGATGATTTCTTGAGAGATAACAACATCCTAAAGCATCTTCAAAATATTTAGAGGTTGACCATACTCGTGGTTCAATCGAAGAATGAGGAGTCAGGAATTACCTGGTGACATTAGAATGTTTCATTAATCAAGCCATAGGTCAAGCGCTGGACGTCAATCCCATCAGCGATATGTAAGCACTTGTAAGAGAAAGACAACAACGAACTTAAGTACATGCATCATCGGAAATGGATCTCGGAAATGGGGCCAAAACGTCGTCGTCGGATGCCTATAACAAAAACGGGTGCGAGGGAAACCATTGGTTTGTTACGTTCAAACAAGAGATTTCAGAAACCCAGCGGTCGGTCCACATATTCCAGATCGCCCACGCACAGGAAGTGCGTATATTCCAGCACTGGAGTGGTCTCGGTTGTAGCATATTCTCGTTCACGAGTCAACCAGCGGCGCTGTTTCGCTTGAGAACCTCCATCTTTATGATGATACACGTCCTTCATGATGATTTCACGGAGATTGAGGAAGTCATTACAGATGTGCGGAGATTGCGTAAAGATGGAAGTTCAGGGGATCCCATGCCTAGAAAATGTGATTAATCTACAGACCCTTAGGTCCCGACACCAGTTTGCTGACCTTTGGAGAATTTTGTATGAGACGTCGTTTGCTTCCTAAAGCAATTGACGCGTTTTTTTTTTCCAGTTCATGATGGCCAACTGGACGTCATTTTGAATTCGTAACTGGTAAAGGAAAAGGCCTGTTCACCCTGGAGAAAGCTGGCACGAGAAGAAATGACTCACAGAAAGAGAGACCAGGACGACCCCTCCGTTACAAAACAAAGAGAATGTTCAAAGAGGATAACCAGGAGCAATCAGTCCTGTACTCAAAGTGTAATTTCTGAGCAGGGCCCGGACTTCGGGCGAGTCGGATAGACAAGGCTCAAGAACGCTGAAAAAGGTTTTTGAGGTCGGCAAGAAAGAATGACAAAAAGAAAACGGGCTCACCTGACGAGGACATGCATGTATGGAGACAGTATTGGAAAAATGACGTTCGAGCAGGGAAGGCCATGCTAACTCGAGCAGCACCGTACGCCTGAGGCATACAGGACGACCTGATCCAGTAGCCTGGCTGCCTTCAACTCCGTTTCTGTACTTGAGGACACATCAAAAGCACGAGAAAGAAAGATAAATAGATTCTAATTGAATTGGATGTGTGTAAAGGTACACTGGGCGCTTTTTGAGCGCTATTTTACGGGCAAGAGGATGTATTGAAGATCAGAGAAATAAGGAAGAGCGTCGCGCTCATGGAGTCACCTGCTCGACAAGTCCACCAAATATGGAAGGTGGAACAAACAGAGCCATTGACCGGCGCAACCGGTATAAACCTGCCAGGTCCCACCTGCGCCCAACAAATTCACCCACCTTTCCTTGCATTTTGACCACCACTGCCTGCTTTCAGAACTCGTTGAAGACCCTATGGAAATCTTTGATAAATCTCGCCCAGAAATATCCACGACTCAGTCCTCGTCGCCAACTTTACTGGTCCATCCGAGAATTCTCGGCCATTCGGAATCTTGATGCTCTTCAACGCCCTTTTCACAAGCGTGACAAGTTCAGGCAGTTTCTTGCTGCATAGGAGCCACTGCAAATACCCTAGAGCTACTGGCGCTCACTCATTCCGTCTCAACTCGTCCTCGTCCTGCGATCTATCTGATTTTATCGGAATGTCCGCACCCTGAAAGTGCGCCCATGCTCGCGCCCAAGCATGGTCATAGTTGGCCATCGCGGGGATGTTACACACCATCCAGGCGCTCTTTTTTTCTGGGCGCTCTATGATTCCGCAGTTTCCGACCACTTAAGAAGGAAGCGGATGCCAAAGGGTAAGGATTTGAACACATCCCTATGTCTCTTTACTGAACTTTCATTACAGGTCATATTGGTCGTATTAATACAATGGGTATCAACAAATGCTGTGAATATATAACGATGCAAAGGAGGAGGTGAAGAAATCGAAAGCGAAAGGGAACTTCGAAAATACAAAGGAAAAATTAGGTGTGTGTGTGTTATAAAGTCGGCAATCGATCCACCCATTCATCTCGAAACACTCTTGTTGCAGGATATATTAAATCAGGAGCAATTTCAGGCCTTGCTCTCTTATCATCTCCCTGAAATCGACATCTTTGCCACCAATATCCCGTTTCTGCCAAACTGCCTCCATAAGTCGGCGAGTTTGGAGCAAGTTGCCATGACTCTCGTCCAGGGCCCGAAGACGCCCTTTGAAGAAGTCTCGTATTGTTGAATCGTTTGTCATGCAACCTGCAAGACAAATCGGGAACACCAGTGTGCGATCCACTTCACTAGGCGGTAGTTGAGTGAAAAGCTGGACGATTTTTTGGACACAAGATCCAATTTCAGGTACGCCTAGTTTTCAAAAAAAGAAAATCAATTAGCCAATTATCCACCAAGATGCTGATTGATCTCTCTTACCAGGCGTCGAGTTGCTGAGCACCGAGTGAAGATACAGGTCGGCTGCCTCACGGAATATCTTGGCGATAACTGCGCGTTGTTCTCCTGTCAGACTGGACGCATCGGCTGTACCGTGCATTCGTTGGTTCAAACCATTGGTTGCCGCCGTGGAGTCGGAACAACGTCGTAGTCGTTGCTCGATGATTGTTCCCCGGTGAATTAGGTCTGGGTAGCTCAGGCATCCATTTCGAATCTGCGATGTCTTCCAGTGGGCGAGGGCAGATGTTTCGGCAATTGCCAGCACAGCTTCGTCTGGACAACCCGCAAAGACGTCCATGTGCATGCTATACGACATTTCGAGATCGAAGAAGTTTGGTTGTTCCCCAAGGAAGGCTTGCCAGAGCAGCAAGAACTTCGGTGGTCGCATGACCGACAAACTCGAGATAACATCAAGCCACTGTCGTCGTGCATAAGGACCGGTGATATATCGATTCGAAAGGGTTGATGCACTTACCAAGGTCGCTTTGACATAATGTTGAACGGTTGGAGTCATGTCGAGGAAGGCAGTCCGAGGGTTTTCGGCAAGATGGAGACCGGTTTGGTGTAACCATTGGCACAGGATGGTGAAAGGTTGATCCCAATCGCTTCCGCCCCCCGACAGTTGAGAATGGCTGATTAGATGAAGAGCAGCGATGGCGTCGTTGTCCGACCAGCAACCATTGGCATTCTTTTTGGTCTCCAGTCGCAGCAAAGCCTCATTTATCAGATAGGCTTTTGATGAACCATCGGGTGTCGAATTGGAATGGTTGGGGGCTTCCAATCCTTCTGAAATCCTTGTCTGTCTTGAGTACGTGTCGGCCAACGCACAGACGGCTAGTGTTACTGGTCCTCGAGGCTCCTCAACGATTGCCTAGAAAGGAAACGACAAAGGTCAGCAATTTTCTAACAATTGGTAGTCCAGACTAACGGAGTATGTCATATCAGTTAGTGCTTCCCCGGCGAAATTCGGCTGGATTCTCTGCACGTTGTTGAAGTAGTGCATAACAAGTTCTTCTTTCACTGGGGATGTGGGGTACGGGGACATCATTGAGGAGTCAGCAAAAAGTGCACTCCCTGCCGTATGAGGCAGACCGAAATCATGGTTGTCGATGCCTAGTGACTGGTTGAAGAGAGTGGTTTGCGCATAATACCCCGACGCAGGGTCAAAAGGATCGAATGCTCTCGAAAGTTGGTCGTCAAATCCGGAATTTAGAGCTGTTTTGAATAATCCATGTAAGTGTTTCGAAACACGGGCATTCTCTCCTTGCGCGAGGCTTACCGGGCATACCGGAAACCAGGTGGCTATTGGTGTTAAATGAAGGATCGATTTGATGATGAAATGGCTCGAAGCTAGAACGATTGACGTTGACCGAGGAGCTGTGGCTGTTATGTGTCGTGGCCCGTATTGGCTGCTGCTGTTGAACCCCTCGATGTGGTGAAACTTGCATAGGATTGTGTCGGGGTTGTCCGCGGATTAGGCCGGCTCTCGAGAGCTGCGCCTTGATGCTCGCTTTGTAGGCGTCGACATGTTTCTTATCCTGCGTACCATGGACAGAAGAAGTAAATGAACAGATCATCAATCATCATCAAGTCCGAAAGCCAATCTGGGATCCAAGTGCTTACCCTCATCCATTCAGGGCGTTTGGCGCCCCACCCCAGGCATTTGATGGTCAGGCGTTTGCATGTTTTGCAAGAATCTCCTTCACGCTGCTCGTCGCATTTCTGGAGAGGAAAGGCAGGAAATATCAACAGCTTGCTCGGTTATCGAATGACATGTGGAATTGTGGGTACCTTCCGTCGAACACGGCATGTCCTGGGGAGACATACGACACGATATCAACACAAATTTATGGGAGGTTTAATCGACTAGTTCACGCACCAGCAACCACCCTTACCCGCGTTGAGTGTACGAGGAAGGCTGGTGGTAGACTGGTCTGGGGTTCCGTGTGCGCTGTACGAGGAGTCGTGGTCGTCCGTTAGGGAGGCAAGGGGTGTGGAGTCTATATACGGAGAGACGTTTGTGGATGACGAAGGGGAAGGTGTATGACTTCCGGCAGAAGAGCCAGCGTTGCCTCCTCGATAGGCCATTCGCGATGATGTAGTTGACGATAGTAGGGGCGATATTTGGTGGTATATAAAAGAGATGAGATTGTGTCGGAGCAGGTAATTTATGGACGCGATTATAGAAAGGGTCCGTAGGAAAAAGAGTTCGTCAGATACCGACAAAGAAGGAAGGCCAGTCTTAAAAAAGATTTGATGGGTCTTGTTTCCAAGGAAAGATATGTACATGAGTTATGGATCTCACTCTTCCCTTCACTCCTCTTTTCCTTTAGATGGGATGCTTTCGGCAGATTCCTGCTGACCAATCCCCGACCACTCTCCTCATCCTTCCTCGTCGGACAACATATACCAGCGACCACAGTTTGGAATTCCCCGATATCCCTCATCCAAGCCCACACCACACGGGTCAGTTGACCCTCTTTTTGTCTTCCATCCTAGTATCTTTCGAAAAAGAAACGAAAGAAAAAACAGCCACAAAAGCCTCCCAGAAAAACACAGCTTACTGCTTATGTCAGTCGGGAAGGTTTCGCATCTAACCCACGAATCTAGTGGGAATCTGAGGAAGGGCAAAGTGGTGTACTGATAGCAGAATGCTATTGGGCCATGTGCCTTGACGGTACACAGCTATTTTGTGCCTGATTGCGATCGGGATTGCCTCCCTCTCGCGACCTGTGATCGCCCAGACATGGGCACTGACGAAACCCCAAATCAAATCCAAAGGACGGGGTCAAGTCAAAGTCGCGATGGGTCTTTTCATAGATCAGTAACTTGCCCAGTTGATAAGTATAGAATCATTTCATCAACACGGGGCAGCCAGAGCGGAATTTAGGCCTAATCCTCAATCGTATTGCCATCCAAATACTGTACACGACGTTGTGCTTTATCGGAACCCGGAGATGATAGTTCATGATCCATTAAACGTTTACGTTCGACGTTGGACATGGGCTGTTTCAACAACAATTTAAACGTCGCCGTTGCCAGTGAGTTATTACTTCATGAACTCTGATATTCTTATTCGAACACCTGCTTTAGGGAAAGGAACAATAAAAAGCATTTGACGAAACACTCGTTCAACAGTTTCGTATTTTTTTTTGCAGGGATGTCGATGACAGGTCTGGAATGATTTTTGTTCCATGGCTCCTCGATTATGCTCTTGTTTTGTCGCGACTCTCGAACCTCGGAGGTTGATTTCGCCTTCTAAGGAGTGCCCAGGATAGGGTATGTGGATATGTACTGTGAATTTTACAGGAGAATCTGATGTGTGTTTCAGTGGCTTGTATCGTCAGTAACCACCCACACCTTGAAAGAGTACAAAGAACTTCATGAACCATAATCAAAAAAAGACAAAAACGAATCAAAAATCAATCGATCAACCAAACCCACGAACGCTTAAATCTTTTTTTTTTTACCTCCCCCCCCTGCAACTTTGAAAAGCGCGTGCAAATGTGGGTGAGGTGTATATTTTTGTTGTACATATGATGTACCCAGTACCGAGGTCAATTTGTTCGACCGATGCCTGTCAGACTCAGGACTTTTAAACTGTTCCAAACGTCAGCAGCACCAGCGGCAGAACTGACGATGACGAGCCGTATCTGACATACACGATCAGATTGGAGAATAAAACTTTAATTGTTAGTTCGACACTGGCATGTGGTTGAGGCAACGACCAATAATGAGAAACGGCGAGCCGGCACTCGGAGGACGGAGGACGGAGGAAGGGGGACGAAAAGATACGTGTTCGTTGATAGTGGGACCACGAAGACAGGTTGTCACAGGACGCCGGTTTCGAACCATTCGTTTTGCGTGGAAGGAAACTGTAAGAAGTCAAAACACATAGGTTAGTTAGTCAGTTAAAGGTCGACAAGACGCGGAATATCAGACGAGGGTTGATGTACGTAGATAGCGCTCGACAGCGGAAAACGATTTATATTTATGTAGGGTTACAGAGAGAGAAGAAAGTGTGTAGGTAGAGGTGGGCTGTTAAAGACATCATATCGCGTTTCATGTGGACCAACGTGAAAAAAAAAAAAAAAAGGAAATGAAGAGAAGAGATTGGTGGGAGGGAGTGCCACGCGGTAAGGATGGAAAAGAAGACGACATTAAAAACTGTATCAGGTATGTACAGTATGGAGACGGGTCTGTTTTTCTGTGTGGGCAGAGATTGTTTGTTCGTAATCACAATCAAGATCTGCTGGAAAGAGATCGTCCAGAGACAAAACATTAAAAGAGGAACAAGGGAAGAAGATGCGACTATTAAAACAAAAAAAGAAAAACCATGCAGATGGAGGGGAAAGAGGACGCAAAAAAGAAAAAGTAGATTGAAAGTAGGACCGATAAAGGGATTACGGGGTCGGAGGTGTGGCGTCGGCGAATGAAAACCCAAGTACAGCAAAAAAATGGGTGTGATGCGAAAAAAAGGCTTCTTCGTCTTCGTCTTCATCCTTGTTCATCGACTTCATCTTCGTCATACAAGCAGGACCTTGGAATCTTTCAGGATATCCCGCCACCTCACAGGCTGATTGGAGCGACTCCGATTCTCCCACAGTCTCCTCAACAACGTCGCTGCCATCCCACAATTCCCCACCCCAGACTCGGTGCCCACATTCTGCTCCAAATTGAGGGTTAAACATCTCCGTTGGTCTGGGTCGTCTGTCAAAGCACCACAGATGAAAATCCCAAACACTGTGCTCCTGACGATCGCCGACTGCTGAGTGGTCGCAAAGTTTTTGGGAAGGATGTTTATCGCCCTGAATACTCGATTGACGGCGTCCTTGATCTCGGGCACCTGTGGCTGATCACCAGATTCAACCGTCCTCAAAAACAATCGTGTCGACGTCCGGAAAATCTCGCTCGTCAGGTATCTCGCCCAATCGTCGTCGTTCTGCTGAGGCCTCTCCGGGAGTGGCCCTTCCTCCAGATATTCATCGATGTATGCGACCTTTCGGAGGAGTGCTGGCAGACTGAGGTCACCGTTGGTTTCGTGGGTTCGCTTCCAATATGAGAGATACGACGTCTCGGCCAATGCCCAGACCACGGTGTTCTGGCAACCCATTGGCGACATCATCGTGTACGAGGGAGGTCGACCGACCCAACTGAGGTTGGGTTTAAAAAGCTCCCGGATGTAGTCCAGTAATAGAGGGGGCTCCTGGGTGGTGATCGACGCAAGGACGTCAAACCAGATTGTGGTTTTGACTACAAATTCGTCTTTCGGGTTGGCAGCTTCGAGGGCCGCAGAATAATTGTTGTGGAACCGGGAGTCATGGAGGATGAATTTGACATACAGAACCGCCAGCTCCAGGAATCTGTGCCATTCACCTCCTCCGCCATCGAAGAGGTAGAGAGAAATGAGGTGCAGAGCGGCCATGGCATCGTCGGCACTGAATCTGCGTTTCTCCGTTCTGATGGTCAAAGAAGTTCGAAGGGCATCCACAGAGCTCTTGGTTTCGTAGTCGGCGAGTACGGGGACGGCAGGATTTGCTTTTCGTCCATAATACGCCCTAGAAAGCAATTTGACCGCTTCCTGCGAATCTGGATGTGTTTCGACGGCATTCCAGATCATCGTGGGCAGGAGGTTTTTGTCGCCCAGCAGATATTGGATGTTGACGACGTCGTTAACGTAGTTTCTTATTGATTGGTGGATGAATTCGAAGGGGATAAGATCTTGTGGAGTGTAGAGGATTGGCATTTTCAAGGAGTCTGATTCTTCGAGGGGGTCGTCGTCGATGGTGTATAGACCTTCAAATCGCATTTCATATAAGCCGCCCTTCGAAAACCCGCTTCTTCTCGCAGGCGCTATGTGGTAGGAAACAAGAAAATAGAGCGATAGCATTTTGAGTAACTAAAAAACAAAAAAAAAATACAAGACAGCATCCTCACTTTGGTAGATAGGGTCATACGTCGACCTATTGTACAACATAACGTCACGGGGATCATGATGATCATACACAGAAGAGTTCATAGGAGTATCGCAAGGACTATCGCTGCGAGAGGGAATATCTACATATCGAACCACATCAATGCTGGGTCTTCCGTCGACGAAATGTATGGAGACCAACCACTGTGGACGGGATATTGGTCGTGATGTTGATAATGCGATTGATATTCGCGATGGTGAAGGTGGGGGTGAAGATGATGCTCATAGCGCATGGCAGGGTCGAGAGTAAGATGCCCCGAGGGACGATCACTCTCCACACTGTCAGCGCGACGCGGGCTACTGGAAGACGAAGACGACCCACCACTCGGGTAGGTCATATCACCCTCCCGGTAGTCACTGAGCCGGAGGATATCCTCCTGGACAACTGTCCTGGATCCAGAGCCGGCGTGCCCTTTGATCATACCTTGGGCGGCCAAATGCGCCTTGATGCGGTCCCGAATTTCGGAGACGCGTGAGGTTTCCTATGAAGGTGAAAAGATATGATCAGCGCCCATGGACGGGTGGATGGAATGAATGAAGCCTCCTTACCCTCAGCCAGTCGGGCCTTTTGGCGCCAAAGCCCAAGCACTCGAGCTTCAGTCTGTAGCATGTTTCACACGGAGCGTCGTCAGAGTTGTTGATCCGTTTTTCATCGCATTTCTGTTATGAGGAAGATAAGAATGAGATCGGGTGGTGAAAAGGAGGCCATGGACAATGGGCAATGACGATACTGACCTTGCGCCGTATTCGACATGTATAACACCCAGACTTGGCCCGAACGGCCCCTTTGGGCTTTGCGATGGGCAAGATTTTTTTGGTCCTGGGTGATTTTGGGACGGCTGGCATCGTTTCGGGAAGGCTACGAGGAGGAGTGGGAAGACGGAGAGGGTGAGTGGGTGAAATGAGATACGAAGGATGTACTTGGACAGTGAATGGCTTCGAGAAAGCTGGGGGCTGAATGTTGAAGGTTAGATAGAAAAGAGGAGAGCAAAGGGGCAAGGAGTCATTGTATAAGTAGGAATCAGGGAAAGAGTGCTTGTCGTTTCCGGAAGAGAAGCAATACTTTCACAAATCCGCTCGTTTAACCCTTTGTCACACGTGTCACAATCCCCCCCTTGTCATCACATCCCCCGCTGACCGGGGTCCTCGCCCCCTCGAGGCAGAGGACTCGCAGCTCGCAGCTTCCACTCAGATAGATCTACAATGATCAATCCTTTTCCTTTTTCTCGTCACTCAATATCTTTTAACTCTTCTCTTTTCTTGTCCTCTGCTCAAAGTATTCACAAATATTCAAAGTATACAATTCCACCCTTCAGAAATCAACCATTATCTTCAAAGTGAATTCACCACGTCGGGGCTATGCTATGGCGATGTCTGTATACTCCAGAACAACAATAATGAAAGAGCTATTACGAAAATAACCATTAGATCATGAGTATCCTTTCGAACAACAATACCACTATGTAAACTCATTGTTATTCACACACAATCAATTATCCCAAAGCATCTCCTATTGTCCAGATTTATTCAAAGACCCTTTGCTAAGATGTACTACCCAGCGCCCCAAGCCCACATCCGAGAGACAACACGCCGCTCGAACGTCAGGGAAGATTTTCAAAGAAAAAAAAAAGTTTCAAGTTAGAATTTTACCGTAGCCGTCCCTCACCATCCGTTGTTATCTTCTCCCTCATCTTCCGAGAGTCCCGCGTTCGACGCTACATGCTTTATGCTCCCTGTAATATGTATGTACGTAAATATAACAAGATCCATTCAGTCCAAGTGAGGAGGGGCCTTTTCCGGGACACGCAGTTTCCCTCGCTATAATCAACTTCTCCAGATCTTCTCACTCCCAACTCACTGCCAGTGCACCACTAGCAGGTAGCATGCAACAGCATGCCACACTAACTCTGAATCTTCATACGCTTACACACCGCCTATTTCTCCGTCGATTTTCCAAAGAGGCATCGTGGCCGAAGTCAATCTAAACCATCGGTCTTCTCTTGCCTTGATGCATTCATAGATAATGTACAAAAATACAATTAGTTAGAACATTTTTCGTTCTTGAGAGTAGCGATAATAAGGTACGCATAGCCAGTGTATGTATGAATGGTATTAGAGGAAACAACGAAGAATGCATAGTTTTGAGTCAAAAAAGAAAATCGCGGCAAAAGCTAATATAGAAGAATCAAGTGGCGACGACAAGAAAAGTTAAAAGAGTGAATAGCATTAGAGAAAGCAGAACGTCCCTTTCCTGTCCAAGAAACACCAAAAGAAAAGAAGAATAAAAAAAATATGGACAACAGGAAAAAAAAATCCGGTTTTTGAAGTAGGGTGATGGTGGGGCAAGTGGTATATGCACACATCCAGATCGACACAGGCGCGGTGGGCCAAATAAAAATCGGGTTTCGGAGGTTCCTATGAAGCTTTCGAGTCGTGGACCTGCTCAGGATGGTGAATACCCAAGGCAATCGGAGAGGCTCCCGATAATCGTCGTACTTTTGCTTTGATCCCAGACCCACTACTTGCTGACATCCCGCTCCCCGCCGCCGGTGCGCTGGTACCTGCACCACCACCTGCTCCAGTTCCGGCGGCAGCATGGGCGCCAACATGACTTTCATGTTGACCAGGCCCCGAATAAGAATGACTAGCGCTCGCCGATTTCGAGGCCTTTCCAGGAACAAGGCCCGATTCATTGCGTCTTACGATAAGCGCACGGATCGCGCCCATCCACTTGATTTCGTCATCTTCGCTAGGCGCACAGAGTAGTAATGTTCTTTTTGTGGTAATAATTTTGAATGTGTGCGCGCTGTTGACCTCGTCACCCTCCACGTTGCTTGATCCGTACGGTGATGATGATGAAATAAGGGGTGTTGTGGGGCCTTGTCTGTGCATATGTGAGGGTAGATCGAATTCTAATGCATCGAGAATTTCATTAAATGGAAACTGGTTATGTGGTTTCGTATCCTATGATGAGGTAACAGGTTATTAGCAACAATTAAAAAAACAAAAAGAAGATAAAAAAAAGTTTTATAAGAAACGATTACATACCATATGACTGCCAGAATATACAAGTTTCTCTCCAGTGAGCACAAACCATCGTTTCCGCCAATTACGACGCTTAGATCCACATTTCATCAAGTATCCAGATAAAATGACCTTCCCTGGATCCTTCTGCGGGGCAGCCGCTTTGCTCGGTGACAGTGCGAACGCAGCTTGTGTTGGAGAAGCAGCCGGATAAGCTCTTAGCATGGACATTGACGTCGCAGCGTCCTCCGAGTCTGATGACGTGATTTGATTAGGGGAAGAGGAGAGCGGGCCCAGTCCTTGTGATGTAGACGTTGAGCGACCTTCGGATTTTGGTCGGGGTATAGGAATAGGCGTGGCTGTCGATGTTCGTGTCGATGTCGCTAGTAGTGTTTCCCTGGCTTCTTCAATGGCCTTGACCCAGCTCTGTACGTCTTGAGGGGATGATGCTTGGAGATAGTATGTTCGTGTAGGAGAAATGAGACCGAAAGTGTTGTCGTGGCGTTTGAGGTTGACTTGGGTGCATGAGTGTACATCGGAGAGTTCCAGCAGTCTGAGAAGCTGGTATTCCGCCGAGCTTTTGTAATAAGCTATGTGCGCTGGACGAAGGACAAACCACCGTTTCTTCCACGTCTATGGGTAATGGAGCGGGATATGAGCATGGAAAGTTCCAAAAGGATGGGATGGGCTGAGACGAACCTTTCTTCTTTCTCCTTTTTTCCACAGATAACCGGCCTTGATGACGCTTTCGTCGATCGAGTTACGTGGCTTGGAGCGTGGACCGGCCGTCTTCCACCCTCCTTCAGCGGCCTCTTCCTCTTCTGAATCTTCACCACTGTCCGACCGGCGCTCGGCAATGGAGGAAAGGGGTGGCTGCGATGTTGAAGGGCCTACGTGGAGAGGTTGACTGTGTCCCAAAGACGTTGACGCATCTGGGGTGAGGATGGAGTCTGAATCTGATTCCGTGCCAGACACCGGTCCCCCTGATGACGCAGTGGTCTGTGTTGATAAAAATTCGTGTCAATGTCCATACGCACTGAGTGGATGGAAAATAATGGACGTACCCTGACTCTTTCTCGCGAAACGGAGCGTACAGAAAGTTTCCTGATGATTTCTTGAGGGGTTGGCGGGGCGGCAGATGGAGACATTTTGATAGCAAGTTGGGGGGTTGTGAACAAGGGCGAAGAGGCTTGGGAGATTTTGAATTCGAGTGACTGAGCAGAGGTTGATGTCAATACGGTAACAAGGCAGCGGAGGACTAGAAAGGTGCCACTCTTGACAGAACCTCACAAGGTCTGGTCATTTGTACGACGAGTCGTCAGGACAGGTATATACTGCGCACGTGCCTCACAGATTACATCATCATCCCATCAATTTTTTCTTTTTTCGAGTTGGCGAGGGACTCTGGGTTGGTCAATTTGAAAAGCTGGCCAACTGAGGTGGACCACAAATTACTGTCAGCGCTTCACTGTTTCAGGAATCGCTTTGCCGTCGTTTATTTAGCGAAATATTCGGAATATCGTTTTTGGTTGTTGAGTCATCCCATCCACTTGCAACTGCGACGTCAATATTCATCCAACACCGAGTTTAATATATCTAACGTTGATTGTTTATGCGGCGGGTAGGATCGTCTCGTGGTTTCGTGAGTATACAAAGTGCTACTGTACCCTGCCGCGTCTCTTCACATTGAACATTCCTCGATTCAGAGTGCCCGAAAAATCACAAAGCGATGCCCTTCTTGTGGATCGTCCTTTTCTTTGGAACTCGGGAATGTTGTGATATATGGCTCTGATGGACTGAGGACTCAAAGTTGACTTCATTCGCACTCCACTGCACTGGCTCAACTTGTTAGAATCTCAAGGCAGTGCAGCAACTGAGAGTAATATTCCAAATTAGGGAGATATCCTAAAAAGGAAAATCACCTGCCCGAGATAACGATCACTGGGCTGTTTCGGTAAAGGACAAGTACTCTTGCATCCACTCACTCATCTCAATCCATCCTCGCCATGTCTGAAGCCCAGTTCAAGAAAGCC
>JAHXRV010002097.1:0-26678 GCA_019904355.1 Psilocybe tampanensis | reverse complement strand
CATTTTGTTCCGAAGTTTATTCATCTTTCCTTTTTATTTCTTTCGCCCCTCAGTTGAGGAATCCATTCTTCGGGAACACCTCCGCCGTGCCGATCTCATGTAGATTCTTCTCTCTCACCGATCGCATTCCATAATTTTTTTTTTCATCTTGGGACAATTTTCACATCTGGTACATATTTCTCCTCCCGCTCACCCCTCCCTTAATTTTTTTTTCATCTTCTTGGATTTTTTCGATCGGTTCTCCCTCCATACATTACTCCACCTCCTTTCCCACCCAAGTCACCACCTCCAAGACTGAACCTTCCATCTCCCGCCATATCTTTGGTTCTCCCCCAAACCACCACACGGAGCCCCCTCAATCTACTGGCTGCCCTTCAAGGATACGCTCCCAACTCCTCTTCACCCCAAATTTCCCACGACTCCCGCAGCACCTCCACTTGAGGGACGACAAGGCTTGCAAGATTTCAGCGATCTAACTTCTTTTAAAACCCTCCATTTATTGACTACTGTATGATTATGACGACACCCCCATTCACATGTTTTGGAACTTTCAACTCTACCCACAACCCACATATCACCACCTCCGAGCCTTCCTTATCCTTACCTGGCTTAACATCATGTATCCATCAGCTCTCCCTCTCGATCATACCCTCAATCTCTGCCCAACCAACCCTGCACCTCCGGATGTCGCATATTAATGTCCTCTCTACATCGTTTTCGCTTTTTCTTTTCTTTCGTCATTGTATGGAGGGTTTCCCTATCTACAGTACGAAAATCCGCATTTTTTTTTACAATACCTGTACTTTATCTCTGTTTCTTTTTTTTCGCAAGCTGTCCTCAAGTATCACATCTGTCTCCTAGGTCTTCTTTTTTCTCTCGCTTTGTATTCCTTCGACTTCGACTTTTCCTTTTCCTTTTCTCGCGTTTTTCGTTATCTCCCTACATAGCTTGCATTATACATCCCGTTGAAATTTCGAATGCCAATTTTCCATCTCCCCATCTACTGTATTTCGTCAGATTTTTTCTCCATTACATTCTGTCAGGTTTGGGAATCAAGGATTGAAAAGTGTCCATGGTCATACTGCATACTGTAGATACTACTCGAGCACCACAAACGCTAGAAATACGTTATATACACGAATCACACAAATTGGGGTCGTCGACATTCTGTAGAGCGAAACTATAAGATAATGATGGGTAAAGGAAGGCTGGAGCTCTCTAATCAGGGTGGTGCATTATACTATATAATCTCCGGGATAATGGAGTCTGGGGGACATTAGGATGAGAGAATAAAGAAAGAGAAGTGATCGTCCCAAGGCAACACTACGAGAAACGACCCTCTGCAGTGCTGCTGTTCCTCAGGACAGGACTGGGTAGACCCCGTTCCACTCTACTATCATCCACAGACAACGACCTGCTGTTCGAGTGACTAGGTCCCCCTTGCCTTCCCATCTCCATGTCCTGTTGTGATAAATCGACTTCATCTTCACTATCCGCAGGAGTTCCTACATTCGCATTGGAATTTCCTCCTAGACCAGATGTCGATCTTTTGGCTCTCCGTGCATGGAATGTGCGACTGGCCGTGGCGTTGGAGAATATAGGCAAAAGGTATCTTTCGTCCAGGGCCTGGAACCACTTCCCATCCTCCCCTATACCCATCGATGCAGAAAGGCTATTTTGCCGAGGAGGATGCGATCCATCGACAGAGTCACGGTGATTGGCATTCGTCTCGCCTACTGAAGTGACAAGCGGTAGCACCTCGCCCCCATCGGAGTCGTATGAGTCAGAAGATGAAGACGAGAAAATAGTATTTTGCTGTATGACAGGTGACTGCTCGCCGTTTTCTGGCGCATTTTGGAATTGATGATTGAACCGTGACGCGTAATGGGCGCCGATCCGACCTGGACCTCGAGGTGTGTTGAGGGCACTTGAATCCTCGTCGACCAATCGGTTCCATCTGCCTCCGTGGCCCCCACGCCCAACAAATGCATTTCGGGATGGAGGTTGCAGCATATCGTCTTCATCACTGCTCGCTCCTCCATCATCTTCTACACCGGTCCGAATTCCCAGTACCTCCAACATCCTGGCAGTTGTTCCTCCGAAAATGACCACAGTCAACACAACGACGATCAGAACGGTAGTTCTCATCATCTGGGCGTTGGCGCCTTTAAATCCTGCGGCAAGCGCTACACCGACTGCGCCTCGGAGGCCCGCCCAAAATAGCATCATCTGATGAGAGTGAGGAAGCTCTTCAGCGCGTTGTCCGCGAATATGTTTGTGGAAGAGGTTGATTGCCTCGGAAAGAGGGAAAACGGCAGCATATCGAGTGAAAACGACAGAGATCGTCGTAATAATGATGAACACGGGCTTCACATAACTGAACACTGGCTCTGAGACCGGTGCGCTGGTGAACAAGGACATGCCGAGGTAGATGAAGATGAAATTCTCCGATAGGCGGGCGAGAGTGGAGAAGATGTATTTGGTCGCCCGTTGCGTTCGGCGGGACATCGTGTGGTAAGCATAGTGCTTTAACGTGATGCCGCAGAATAGCAGCGACACAATGCCGGAACATTGGAGACCATTTGAGAAGAAGTAGCATGTGTATGCGCACAGGGCGACCAGACATGATTCAATGGAGGGGTAAAGGTGGAGATATGAGTGCTTGAGCATTAAGGACGTCGACAGGCCAAATGCAACACCAAGCGCCATGGATACACTGAATGATAACAAGAAGATGCCAACACCATGGAAAATGGACTGGACGAAAATCTCGGTCCCGTGGAATCGGCTCAGCGTCCTTGAATGGTTTGAATTGAGGACGAGGCACGAGGGGGAAATGTTTGAAACGTTGACTTACTCGTACATAACGATACTGACGGCATCGTTCAATAAACTCTCCCCAAAGATGACTGTGTAAAGCTTGGGGTCAACCTTGTATTGATTGAAGATTGCCAGGATTGTGACGGGGTCGGTTGCGGACAACGTGGACCCAAAAATGAGGCACTCGATCAGTGGTAACTTGTCCGTGTCGATTCCAAGGTATGAATAGATAAACACAAGAACCCTACCCTGCGGGTGTTAAGGACACGAAAAATAAGGTGTATCGACTGAAGAACGTACCCCACACCAACAGCGGAGATGAAGGTACCGAGGAAGGCGAATGTGAGGATTGAGCCAAAGTTCCGGAAGAAATTGTCCTAGGGATAAAAGAAAGGAATGAGTTCATAAATTTTTTAAAAAAAAGTTGAGAATATTAGGACTTACCTGTTTGAGCTCGTAGCCTGAATTCAGAATGATCGGGGGGAGTAGTAAATTGAAGAATAGGGTATGTTTGAAAGTCTAGGAAATTCCGCTCAGATTTGGTCATTGGAAAAAGGACTGGAGCAAAAAGGGCGAGTTTCTTGGCCACAGACAAGGAGTCCATTCCTCCTGACAAACGTTTGGAAGTGCTTTCCAATTGCACTCCATTGTTGCTGCTCGCGCGAGCGGCAAAGGCACCTGTGGCTCATATAGCAAAGAATTTGTACTTACCAGCATCTCCCTAATCATCGTTCCAGGTGCGAGCCTAATTATCGCACCAACCACCATTCCAGCAAATATCGAGACCAGAGTTTCGTGAATTGCGCGTATCCGTTTAATTTGAAGGTAGTATGAAGTCAAGAGAGATAGAATAAGCAGCATGCAGACGAGGAATAGCGACCAGGACGAGTAATATTCTTCCTCCTCTGGTATGCCTCCCGGAGGCGTTGGCGTTGCGGCTGCTGCGAGCGCGGCATTGGTCATTGCGCCAATCTTGAACGACATTTTTTTGTGTTGTTGTCTTCGTGGAGATTCAGCTAAGATCTACACAGTAAAGATGACTGAGAGAGTTTAAGAGAGACAAGAGCTTCGCCTTCAGGATGGCGGCCTTCCCAAGTCGTGGATGAGGTATGCACAGCGAAAGTGGACTTCTGCAATTGGGCACAACACTTGCTGATGTAATCACTCAGCATTGAGATCAATGTTCGCTCCAAAATAACATGAGTGTGGGTGTTCGATAACATCGTAAATTACGCGGATATACAGTAACTAATGGCCAGATTAAATAAATTAAAGACGCCTTGGGGGCTGTCGGGCAGATTGCTGCCTTTTGATGGCTTCTTGACGCGCCTTTTCAATTTTGCTGTTGAAATCATCGGTGAACCAGGACTTGGCGCGGCGGAACGTGTCCGCCAGAGACGGCAATCGACCCTGAGCACTGCGAGGAGGATTTGGAATATTTAACCATGCGCGAACAGAGGCCATACGAAGGATAAAGGACTGCGCAGTAGAAAGGATAGAGGTGGTCATAAGAGAAACGAGCAGGCCCTGAGGGAAACAGGTTTGAGTAGAGCTGGAAGAATAAAAGATGTATGAACATACAGCGGGGAAATTGGACATGAAGAAAATTCCAGGTATAGACAGTATTCGGAAAAGATTCAAAAAATGTCCCATGTCAGGTCTCTCTATGGTGTTGATGTCTCTGGCCCCGACCTAGAAGATAAATGATCTAAGATAAAGTCCGTTATAAACAAAAATGGGAAGACAGACCGCAATTTGAGTGTTGATGAGAGCAAAGAGTGCCATTGGGAGGATATACGTTGAGTCAACGGCCGTCAGGTCTGGAAGGAAGCTGATACCGCTGACGTGAAGTTGCTCTAGGGGGAGTCCACAGAGTGTCTGAACTCCAAAGAAAACTCCCAATGTGATTGGCATTTGGATAACGCTGATCATCCCTCCCAAAGGATTAACGTTGTGGTCCTTGTAGAATTGTTGCATTTTCACAGATGCCAATTTCATAGCCATGGGATCTTTCTTTTCAGCGACTTTCTTGATTTCATTTTGCAATGCGGCGAGCTCCTTTTGATGAGGTTGTATTCTGGCGGAAGCTTGAAGGCCCTTTATGGCGAATGGGATACAGACAGCTCTCCAAAACATTGATCCTACAACGAGTGTCCAGAACCAGGACATACCGGTCGAAACGTTGATGAGTTCTAGAGACCATCGAACCAAACCGGCGGGATTCCAGGAAACGAGACCCATGGCGGCTAAATCACCATATTGAAGAGCTGCTGGGGCGTGGGTGGCTACGGCTTCAGTAACGTCGGAAAGAACTGAGCCATCAACAGGCAAGTCTCCTGCAGTCAAACCGTCAGTGGGGAATGCTGAGGCTTCGGCTGAAGCAGATGAATCCACAACGGATCCCGAGGTTGAAGTCGTCTCGGGTATTGTCTCTTCGACTTTTGCAGTCTCTACGGGTGCCGGTTCTGATGCTGCTGGTGGTGGTGGTGTCGACTTGGAGCCCCATAGTGACAGGCCTCGTGAACTTCCTACAGGCTGAATGTGTGCCAAAGTCCTGCTAGAGGAAGTCGAGGTCTAAATGGATTTAACGTAGAGCCAACAGGTAGAGATTCCGACTTTCTTACCAACAGTAAAGATGAAAACGAACGAGCTTCGTATCTGCCTAGACGAATTGATGCAGTAAACGGACTTTCATAAACTATGGTCACAATTACAATCCCCACCGACGAATTTTATGGTAACTCACCTCCTTGAAGAAGTCCTCAATGCTCCTTGCCTAATGCCATGGCCAAACGACGCAGCAAATGCCATTTTTTTGGTGGAGAGAGGTATAGAGGTATATCCCGATACCTTAAAGAGTGCTCTGGAGGTCCTCGCAGATCCCAAACGCCGAACTCTAGCGTTTTGCGAGTTGGAGGAAACAGGGTGTCGTTTCCAATAAAATTCGGCAGCGTTCAATTTCTGGGCAAGCACGTGATCATCTTACTCGGTTCTATTAATGGCGAGTATTGGTGCCGAGCGGTCTTAAATACTATCCTCAACGAGGGCCGACTTTGGACTTGGATGGTCCACTTATGAATAGCCTAGTCCCCATCTCCACCTACCGAAACACAGACGCCCATACGGAACTTGCTAAAGACGCTCACTGAGCCACATGGATGGTATCGAACCACCTAGACGGACCTACAGGTATGTCTTGAAACTCCGAGTCCTCGATAACCTCGTTCAACTATCTTCCAGAGGACACCGTCGGAACTCGTTCCAGGCATCAGATATTAATGAACTTGTTGAACTGAGAGCAAGGCAGCGGACCTTTCATGGAGCATACAGCCGCACTGCCCTTGGATCCCTTGGCTATTCTTTGACGATTCTACGACTGTTTGAACAGGATTTTCATCGAAGTATGTCGTTTTCGTAATCACGAAGCCTTTATTCTGACCGTGAATGTTACATACAGTCGGGTTGCTATTCGCCATCCTCGGTGGACTTCTTTTTGTTCTGGCATTCTTTCGTTCACGACATTCAACACACGACTTCGCAGACCGAAACAAGGAAGCATATCGACTCGATAACTGCATAAAGACAAAAGGTCAAGCAGGAACTCGTATATTTGGTCGCCCTTTTGTCACCGCGGGATGGATTGTTATACAGGTCACAGTCATCGTTGCTGCTGTCGAAATTGCCCTCCTCGTGCTGATCATCCGACATCATGTTAATGTACGTTGCCATTTCCCTCTCGACATCATGGCCCGGAATAACTTTCCCTCATTGCAGACATAAGACTCTCTTTGGACAAATTGTTGCCTCGATTATATCTTTCTTCCTTTTGGTCATTTTTCCCTGATAAATTTTTCGGATCCCATGTATTCTCTAGATTTTTCTTCATATCAGCATCAGTCTTTAATCTCCGTTGCCACAACCCAAATGCCACGCAGAAACCCTTTTTAATGCGGCCAGCGAGCACGAGATTGTCCCTGCATCATATCCTGATTCTTGAACCACGGACATATCTCTATTCCCAAAATTGTTCTCCCTCGATGTGTGCCATATGATATGGCCGATTCGTATCTTGCATTCTCGGTGAGGCGGACCGTCCCGCTTTTAAATCTCGAGAGCACGGCGCCGCCTTTCTAAATCCTTGGACCATCTGGCTCTCTTTGCAATGATCGTCAAGAACCATCCAGTGCGAATTGCCTGAGCACGTTCGAGGTCAGACATACATATTCCCCCCCCTCCCCCCCCAACCATTTGACTGAACCAGCCTTTTCGCACTCAGTTACTCCGAATTCGAAAGTCCGGTACGACCATTTCATGCCATCTTCCGGGACCATGGCACAATTGCTATTCGTCATCCATTGATCCAAGCTTACTTATTCTCTGTCATGACGGGCCTTTCGATGACGAAATCTCTGAACAGGGCTGTCAAAATCTGAAGGTAAAACGGAAACCTAACCTGCTATGCCCAAAACGGTGTCGAACAGCGCTGATCGTCCCAATGACACCCACCGCCGAGAAAAGAAAGCATTCAATTTGGCGGCAGCAGGCTCGCATCCTAGGTTTTTCGTGTTCTTCCTTCTCCTTTCCAGAGACTGGCAAACCTTGCAAGATTGCACTTCAGCGGGAAGCAAAGATCGACCTCAAACTTCAAGGCATTGCTGGAACATCCTGGAGAATCCGTGTGCTCATATATGTTCATGCTGTATGTAAAATCCTTCTCGGAAGTTACATCGCCTTATTTCAAACAAAATCTCGATGCTGACCAATATTTCATTTCTCTCAGTCCGACACTGTCGTGGGTCGATGAGGGGCGCTAGCGGCTAATTGCTAACGACGAGGACAGGTCAGCAGTCCCGTACATCGCGCGCGCCCACCAGCTGGGTCTAAGGACCCAAAATATCAGGGCTAGCATCACATCGAAACCTGCAAACATTAAACCACGTTATTGGCCCCTTCGATGCTTCTCCATTGCTGATGGATGGCGTACGTACATACTATGCTTACCCCGAACATCGGACGGACCCCTCAATCGGACATTTTCAATTATCTCCCTCAGTTCTCTTCCGTTCGCCCTCAAATTTTGCATGGTGTGTCTCTAGAGTATTCTTGATACAGTCTCGTATTATTTTTTGCACAACAACTAATTGCTATGGGAGGACAGCAAAAATACTGGATGTCACACTTGCCCCGTTGTGGCAGGTCGTTTGGTTCCCACATCAGTTGGTGTTGGGATTGTACTTGCCGCTTTTTGACACCTTTGCCATGCCTTATACTTCAAGTTCCATTACCGCGTCTTGTAAATTTGTATCATAGAATGCGGGTCACAGGGCAGCGGCAACTTGTCTCCCGCCGAGAGATGCCAGAGATGCCATAGACTCCAATCGACTCCCGACTCTTGAGGCCCGAGGGTATGTGTGTCTCCGGGCAGGACCAGAAAAACATTCAACTGTTGCACGTAAAATGGTTGATCTTGATCACAATTGGAGTAATGCAATCCTATGTATTCACGACAACGAAACCTATGTTACAAGAAATTAACGGAGTTAGCTAGATATTGAACACGATTTGGGGTTCATCCCCCTGACGCAATGAGTACAAGTTGCAACAGAATAAAAAAGAGATGTCGAGAAGATAAGCACTGCTGGGAATTTCGGGACAAATCTGAATCTATTTCAACCTTTGGGTATCTTCCATACGAGATGCAGCCGTTAGAGAATATGAGAAAAGCCTCATGACCAGGACCGGCGATGGATCCCCAGTATCACACGTAGTGAACTGCCAATAGCCATGCCAAGAGGCGGAGAAATTTCAGGAAGCAGAAGGCATCGAATATTTGCGAGTTCGCTCGGCCATGGCCAACGCATAAGGGTTTCCTATAGCTCTTGATCGGCCTTTCAGAGGTTACAGGAAATTGGCGGAATCAACCACGTACTGCTTCCCCACTGGGCGGGTGGTGCCTCAGGCATCCGAACTGCTACATCTAGAAGCGTGGATTCAGAGGGACCAGCAGGGCTTCCAGGAGAAAACGAGGGACTGTTGGCCGCATGAGGTGGAGTAACTGACTGATGAGACGGCACCGGAAAGTTCGGCGATGTAGGACTAGTGACGACATCATAGCTGGGTGGCGGAGGATTCTGAGCAGCATAACTTTCAAATGTAGCTCGTCTGAAGTTATCCAATTCCCGCCTTCGTATATCCAAGTTTTTCGCTGCTTGCAACAATTGTGCCCCGACGGAATCTACTCGTCTCCGGGCGGTGTTCAGCTCGACCTTGAGCTAAAGATCGATCAATTGAGTAAGAATTGTGTAAATGCAGACATAAACGCGCACTCTTTGGTTTGCCAGCATGACTTGAGCAGCTGATTGTTTAATCTTGTCTGGAAAAAATCGCGTCAGTGCAGAACCAACCTGCAATGGAGGTATCAATATTACTATGAAAGGCCATATCGGTGAAGATATTGTCGAAGAAGACATCGCTCACGATGGATCTGAGCAAACACACGAAATAGAAGGAGGGATACGTTTCAGGATGTCCAAATTGGAAGAGAAGAAAGAAGAGACAAACCCTTGTGCAATATTCACTTGACCGACAGGCTGGACAGCAGGAGACATGCGCTGTGCTTGAGCAACAAGCATTTGCACCTGGGACGCATTAGCTTGAGCACTCCGCAGAGCATTTCGTTCCATCATATCAGCTAGACTACCCAAACGGTCAGTATTTGGTGAAGTACTTCAAACGATAAATTGTGACTTACCCCCCACCACTCCACATATCTGTTCAAAATATCTATGAGCGTGTGGCATGGAATACAACCCGGAGATTCAATATACCATAACGGGAGTACCCAAGGGCTTCTTGCATATTTCTTTCACAGAAATCCATCGCCTTCGATGCCCTCGCCAACAGCTCTGCCGCTCGACTTTCAGCATTAAGAGATCCCTGTATCCTTTCATGTTTTCTGACTGCATCATTAACGTCATATTCTAATCGATCATCCTCTGGGAAGGCTGTATAGAATTAATGAGCGTTGAACGAGATTAATGGGTACACCTAGGAATGTGAACTAACCTTCAGAAGGTCCATCGAACACCCGCGAATATAAGGCCTGCAATTCCGCTTGAGAAGACTCGTAAAGGACTTGTTTATTTGTGAGGTCCTCCATCTAAGTGATAATAGCAGATATGAGCGTGGACAGTCCACGATTTCTTTCGAGGGTGGTTGTGGACGCACCACATTCCTGGCTTCGTTAAGAAGTTGTTGGATGACGTTGAGGTTATCTCTCTCGGTCATCTCCCTTTCCAAGGCTTCAACATACTCCCTGCAAACCAATAAAACATTAATAGCTACAGGGTCAACAAACCAAACAGACGTACCGCTCTTCCTTGCTCTCCATCGCCTCGAACTTCTCCTTCTTGCCGAGCAATTTATGAGCAAATCGTCGCCCAGTTGAGTCTCGGAGAGCCTCATGCTCCTTTCGTTCCTTCTTCGTTTTCTCGGCAAGTTGAACAATCTTCTTGTTAGCTGCGGCTATCTGGTTTTCCAGATCCTTGATGTAGACCTCTTGATGTTTTCTTGCGGATGGAACATACTCAAGTCCCGCGATTGTGGACAAAAGACGCGTGTGGTATTCCGCGTTGGCGACAATGGCTTCTTGAGCGTCCATGATGTGGTGGAGAAAGGCAAGAAACGATGCCTCAACGATCTGAAACCACAATGGATATATGTGGTCAGGCTATGTCACTCTGTGGCAGTGGCACCATTATGACTCCAGCGCTATAGTCTTGTGGGCATATTTGATCGTGGCCAGGCTGGAACGAGGCAGAAGCATGTGCAAGAGTTGGTCAAAGGCGGTGTACATAGGCTTGTAAAGTGTGAGAACGTCGAAAGTACACACAAATTCGTCAAGGCACAGTTACAAAATCTCGGACCCTCAGAGGAGACCGAACTACATACATGCTCATCAGTAGATACTACATAATACAAAATACACTAACAATGTAGCCTAAAGCAATAATAATCAAAGCATCAGAAATTAATTGTACAAATTGATAACAAGGTGCCGTCAACGACGAGACTATGCTTATCGTCGACGACCCATGACAAAACAGCCTTCATAACCAGGGACTTCTGCTGGGCTAAGGGTATCCCTCCATCGACCGGCGAGGTTTCCATTTTCGTCACCAACGAGGTATCCTCGATAAAGCCACTTTCCCCTGTCCCCATCGACCTACATATGAAGAACAGAGCAAATGAATAGAGCGTTCCTCGCAAGGCACAGGAGAAAATAGACGGACATAATCTTTAGAAAGGCTAATGAATCCATCGCAGGGTCGTATTCGACCGACAAGATTAAATTGGCCCCATGCGGAGTGTCCCTGTGGAAAATGAGAAATCAGCAAGGCTAATAACAGATGGAGATGAGAGCCCACGAGCCTCGCCAGTCACGATGATGTCCTTGACTCGTGAGTAATATTCATCAGTTGGATGCTGTGTGTCGAACGCGGAAGGTCGTTGATATCGGCGAGCTTGTGAGCTGCCTACATCTTGTACGGTCAAACCGTCTTTGTGTTCTCGAATTTGAGTTCCAGTAGGAAAATAAGATCGAAGTGGATCTCCTGCCCGTAGGGGTGTCACATCGTCGATATCCATGGCAATACCAGAATCCGAGTCAGATTGATCAGAAGCAAGTAGGTGGTGCTCCCGAATTTTCCATGTTTGCTGATGTCGGCCTACAACACCCTTCTGGATTATAGTTGGGGATGCGCCTGCCAGCATAGCAGCGTATGCCGTGAATTCGGTATACTAAATGCAATTGTGAGCAATTTGGCTTTTTGGTTTGTGGCAGGTTAATCTTACTGTAAAAAAACCCTCCCACACTCCCTCGAGGCTATAAAGAAAGTCAGACCAAGATGCATTGAAAAGCAGTTATATCTGAAATCATACCTGCCAGGCCTGAAACATTCCACTATGGGTCTCCTCGATTTCGTCAGACATCGACCCCATTCTGAGTCCCACTCATGGAAAGCCAGTTTCTGCGTAGGTGCATTCGAAGGGGGTAAAGGTACCGACCGTCTCTTGTTCACGAGGGCGAGGAAGGAAAGAATAGCAGGTATTGCCAGCGGAGGAGGTGATATGTTCATGTGCTCCGTATAAATCAAGGTGTCATCCAGCGACACTAGTAGTTTGGGTTCGAAGTCAGTCCATGGCAATGTTGTTAATCCATACTACAGAATCCGTTAAAACCCGGTTTGATCGATGGGCAGAAAAGGCTCACTAGATGTGCCCCCAGAGCCATAGCTTTCAAAATACTTATAGGAGATTCGACACCGTCGTTGCCCATGAGTTCGTAATCAGCTGCGACACGGATTAAACCAACGAAAAGGGAGGATTCGGAGGACTCTGACATACCAGTATCGAGTAAAAACCAGAACAACCACATGCCTAACGCAGTTTCTGGTCGATTGATTGGCCATTGTCCAACCCTTATGCAGTATATTGCAAGAGAAGCACCGTGAGTATCAAACCAGAACTCGCGGATCCATTCGGTCATCCTTCCATACTCCACAAGTTGGAGTTTGTTCCTTTCCTCGTTTTCCAGCATCATGATGTATGCTGTAGAAAGGACGTCATAAACCGTCATTTTGGGATCTCCCCCGTCTTCTTCCTCTTCTGCATGTCGCGCATGGGTCGTAGAATCCAGCCTGGCCCGGATCCGTTGGAGAACGGTGAATCGTTTGCGTAGTTCGTGAGCAAGCGCCCGGGAGGTCAGACGGTCGTGACCAAATCTCGCGAAAGGTGCCGCGGTGTCGAATTTGAAGTGAAAGATGCGTGCATAGAGGTAGTGATTGGCTGAAATCGATAAGCTTGCGTTTAGCTTTCGATTGGTCAAGAGAAGCGGTAGGAGAGCTGACGGTGGACCGAGGAACGTATCCGTGGCAGCGAAAAAAGCAATGTGTTCGAGCACCTCCTGGGGCACAGTATTCAACGACAAAGATCCATGCATTAAGCTGATAAGAGTTGGGGAAAGGTGGTCAAGAAAGGTGTTTGGGAAATTATCTCCTTTCCATTCCCTGTTCTCAAATGAACAGGCCGGCGTTCGGCTTCTTTTGTCCCGATCTAGCAATCCGTGCCCCACACAGAAGGGGACACGACAATCCCTTGATCTGCACTTCGGAATAAGTAAAAACTATGGCTGGTATTCACCGGTACTCAGTGGATTCTAGGTAAGTAGTAAATTGCATATGGTACAAATGGACGGACAGAGACTCGAGAGATATCAATGTTCAACTAATACATGCTCCTGTTGTAGTGTCGACTCGGACCCATATGGTTTTTGCCCAAACTGAAGATACCCTCAGACGAGAAGGTCGACTGCCCAGCAACAGGGTAATTCCCTACCCTCCCAACAAGATTTTGGGAGGACGTAACTGCGAATTTATACAACGAATGAGATAACGACTCGGATGATAATGACACCAAGACAAGTGTTACCCACCATATCCACGCAAGATCTGTTTACCTTCAGGCTCTCTGCCTTCCTATCGGAACAGTGCCCATCAGCAAAAAAGGCAGTTGCTATCCAAAAGGTCGGCGTGGACTCACTGGATTGCTTCGTATCAACACCATTAGTCCATCCACCATACGGATACGTCCAATGACCGTTATGTATCCACCCCAAGCAGCTATGTACTGATCCTCGGTCTGTTATGAACAAAATTGAGCATCTTCAGACTTTGGAATGCGATAGACAGACCTTGGCAGTTATGATGATGTCCACGACTGGCCTTTGTCCATGCTGAAACCTTTCACTCTCACGACCATATGTACCATAGGAAGTCGAAAAGGTCCCCGCGCTGTCTGTGAACTCCACACCGTCCTAATAAAAAGAAACAGGCAAGCCAGGCGAAATGAATCAATGGCATATTTGGAACAGAATAAGAAATAACCTACACCAGTTTTCCTGACGACTAGGTCCTCGGGCAACCACGCATTTTTTATTCCGTTTTTCTCGAAATCTGCTGGAACAACGGACCGGATATCGTAACAATAGTGTTCCTCGATAGTCAGGTACAACGGCTTTCGTGTATCGTACACCACGTTGCTCAAGTGTACGTCCCATTTGTCGGAGGAAAGGCTCATATCAGCCATCTATGTCAGAAGAAATTGCCAGATGAGTCTAAACCACGAGGATTGGCGCTGTGGTCTTACCATAAAAGAACCTTGCCACTGACCGCTCAGTGTACCTAGCTTGTACAGTGATGGTTGACACAGAACAGTGTCGGGCATGGTAGCAATCGTCGACGATTGGATACCTACATCAATACCTGGGAAATCCGCGAATCGGGTACGGCATTGATGATAGAAATGCTTGATATCCTCTACACAGGGACCCTCGATGCCCATTTGATTGGCCAGTTCACGAGTCTCGCATCTGATATGGGATGGGACGTTGAGCTTGGTCACAGTCTCCACTCGAACAAGGAACAGCAACGAAGCAAAAAGTGCTGCCACAGGTGTTCGGGCTTTCCGCTTGACTGCCCCGAAGTAATCAATTTGCTGGGGCGGCAAAGCAGATGGTGGATAAGAAGAATCTGATAGCCCGGATGGTGATTGAGGGCTGATGCCGCTGAACGTGAACTGATCCACAGGGATATATGTGATAGAATACTGTAAATGGAACATCAGCGAAGAAAAGAAGACATCATCAAACAGAAACGGACATACACGGAAAGCGGAGAAGATAACGGGTTTGAGCATATTCATCATTTCGATGCGTAGATCGGGGTGCTCGTAGCTCATGACCCCTACATCGATGTCAAACATCCTAAAATCATAGAAGGAAGTGTAACTGAAACACACTTTGTGATGCGAGCGTCCAAGATAGAGCTATAGCAAGAGATATGTTTTCGTCCATGATCGGCCACCCATTGTTATTATCAGAGCCATGATACATGCGAGAACGAAGATACAAGTCAAGGAAGGTTGGAGTACCAACGCGGAGCAGCTGCTTCACGTTTTTCTGGCTCGTATCTGAATCCTCGACCATGAGGTACGCAATCCACAGGGCTTCGGTTAGATTGGGGTGATCGAATACTCTCCTCTTGAAAATTTGAATGGCAGTAAATCGGCGACGCATCTCTAGTGGGGCATGTTCGTGGACGACCTGAGGACTCAGTCGGTAGATCGGCCCTCTCGCATCAAACTTTTGCGCAAAGATAATGTAGTACAGCTGGCTAGCATTTTTGGGGAGAAGACGCTCCCAGAACAGGCGGCAGACTAGCATAAGGTTATAGAGTTCCTTTGGGGGCCCAAGAGGAGAGGCCAGAGTGGCGAAGAGAGCGATTTTGTGGAACACCTCCGGGGGGGTATCGAAAATAGTGCAAGACATGATGGTGGTGGATAACGCAAGAGAGGTTGGTGTCGTTCCTCTTGATCTCTTTTAAAGGAGTGGTGTGGTGGTGGTGGCCACGCCTGACGAGATTGGGTCCCAGACCTTGATGTTAACGGAATTCATTTAAGTACGGATTTCCCACGGGTGAATCACAGATGGCAAGAATGTACATACTCCTGCCGGCGCGCAACGGATTTGAGCTAAGCGCAGTATGTCGTCGCCTTTCACTGAAATCTGAGGACGGGGAAGTCATCCTTTAATGTTTATTCCCAGGGGAACGTAAGACTTTACGGGTATAACGAAGGCTGAGCCAATCAGGTGGTAAATGAGATGTTGGTGACCCTTTGGAATCTAGATAGCATTTGATCCAAAAATAATCTTGAGGAGCAATCGCGGGATTGTGTCAGTTGACAACTGTTGAGATGGCTTGACAAAGAGAATGTTGAAAAGGTTGATATCCAAGTTCGTCAAGAGTTGGGACCGTAAAACACTCACGGAGATTGTCCAACATCAACCACGACGGGGAGGTAACAAATTCTGTCATTCCTGTGGGAATGCTCAGGCGTAATTGGGCGGAGTTTCTCAACATTGAGGGGCATATGACTGAAAGTTGAAAGCCAGCGAGTATTGGTTTCGCCTAGAACTGGGCATTGATACATAATAATATTTCGAGAACAGCGGGCTGGAAGCCAGGCTGCCAGAACACATCAGACTCCAGATACGTCGAGGGCGGTGTCAGGTTTTAGATTGGAACGATAACCCAACTCTCGGGGCTCGGGAAGTCTTGGATGGAGGGTTCGTGACGATAGACGGGGCTTTACGCAAAAGCCGGCAGCCGTACAGCTATTAGACAACGGCATTGACCGTTCCATGTTACTGGAAGAGGCCATGGTGAGGGTGGAGACGTGGAGTAACGGGTTTGGAAATTTGAACTTGGGTGTTAGCACGCGCTGTCGGATGTACTCCTTGTTTCTGGCAAACGGGGAAACTATACTTGAGCGAAAAGGTGAAGATCACACCCGTCCCGGAGCGGATAAACCCCTTTTAAGTTCCAGTTTGACCGTATTCTTTGGATGGTGCAGGATAGACCACTCTTGCGATTGAATTTTGAACTTCTAATGTCCCATCAGGAGGAAAAGATGGACGGTCAGAGATGAATATATCTTGAAATATGCAAGCTCCCGACAGCGATTAGACAGATATGCAAGGAGGGAGATTCCAGTTTCGTTGACCCATTTGCACATGTAGAACGAGGTCCCCGTTAGTTCAGTAGAAAGTTCGGTGCAGTGGAACGTTACATAATATAGGTACATAGGCGGAGTTTCAATCTGGTCAAACGCCGTCGCGGAACCTCCCGGCCTGTGCCAAGAACAAAGTTCTTACAATTTCGACTCGCATTGGTGGGTGAGGGTCGACTGAATCCGGATTGTCAACAACAAATTGCAGTCTTTGACACACCGAAGAACTCTGCTTATAGAAATACCCGGGGTTCTCATCATCTCAGAAACATCCTATGATGAAACACGCTTTTGCTGGCAAGTTCGCCACCAAGGTTTAGGTTTTTTATGACACCCATTTTACAAGTCGCAGGACATTCTAATACCTGGCCGGTATCGTAACGCCTATTTCAGACTCGGATGGTTGCGTCAATGTGTGGAGACTACTTTACAAACGTTGTTTCGAACCCGTTTTCAAAAATTTCTCGCGCATTACATACAAATGTTGATTGAATCCCCATTTATTTACCACTGCGTAATGTAGGCAGAGGATTGACAATGATCAAAGCCCTTGTTCGCTCTGACTGATTTCAGCCAACATAAATGATTCTATCGCGGGAGTGTTCGCCTTTTTGGTGACTATCATACTAACGCCCCGGATGTTTGCTGTTCTGAACCTTGTATGTTCTCTACCGGGTTTCCAAGAGGCCGGATTACCCTTCAAGTGATTCTTGACTTGAAAGCTTGCAACGTGAAGAAAATCGTTTATCGTCAAACAGGCCTAGAACTTGAACGGGAGTGAAAGTCAAATAAACGAGGGTTTTCTGGAAGGCCGCGGTTGTTCCCAAACGAGGCGGATACCTTCTTCCGTGTCACTCGGTTTATCAGACAAGAGGAACACTGAGGAACAGGAAGAATCTATGGAGATTATATGTACATGCGTGACGCAATTTAATGTAAGAATGGGGTTGGAATTTAAAATACAAACTTTACCTTACTACATAATAAACCTTCGTCATCCGTCGCACAGAGATCGTGCTACTAATTTGACAGCGACACGCTCGAGGTCGGGAACTTGGGTCCAGCCTCAGATATTTCCGTTACCCTTAGTGATTTACCAACCCTGTATTTCGGATCCCCTACAGAAAGAGAGAGAGAGACAGGCTACAGCTCGAATCCCGGACAGATAATTTGGCGTCTGTTCTGGACCATCTCCGCCAATGCCACCATGCGAGCCCTGTGTTCTCACTAATTATCGGTGATGAAATTGAAACTTGGCTCACCAAGAACTCTGGCAACTTGAAAGAGCTTTATTCGCTACACAAGTCCGAGTGCCCGAGTCCTTGAAGTTCGACTCGGAAGGAGACAAGACAGGCTTAAAATGCCATTTATAATCGAACGTCTGTGAAGATGGAGCCTGTTCTGACCCTTTCTATATCTTACCACGTTTCTGACGTATTTCAAGCAACTTGAGCCTCAAGGTACATTAATGTTGAGGCAAAACTGTACCGTCGCCGAGTCCGAGCCCTGGTGGCACGTGGATCGATGATGCCGGACCGACAAGATCCCTGATAAGCAAAATTTCAACTTGTAGATTCCGATCATTATCTGCTCTTTGTCCTCTACCACCACAATCATGTCTGTCGACCTTGCTAAACTCGAACAACACCTCGCTACCAGGTCCTATGTTGAGGGGTAAGTCGACCCTGATTGACCGACGAAAATCTCATCTCAATATATCCAATTAGATACACCCCATCCCAGGCCGATGTGATTGTTTTCAAGGCCATCGCTGCTGCCCCCGAGGCATCCGCCAACCCCCACGTTGCCAGGTGGTACAACCACATCAAGTCCTACGCCGCTGAGCACGCTTCTCTTCCCGGATCCAGCACCGCTGGTGAGGCCTTCGTCGGAGCCGCTGCAGCCGCCGCCGCCCCTGCTGCTGAAGAGGACGAGGACATCGACCTCTTTGGTTCTGATGAGGAAGACGATGCTGAGGCTGAGAAACTCAAGGCCGAGCGCGTTGCCGCATACAACGCTAAGAAGGCCAACAAGCCCAAGGCTGTTGCCAAAGTTCGTTGATTTCTATCAGGCACCTCATAGTTCAATGCTAATGACATCACACCTAGTCTATCGTCACCATGGATGTGAAACCCTGGGATGATGAGACTGACATGGTCGCCCTTGAGGCTGCTGTCCGCTCTATTGAACAAGACGGTCTCGTCTGGGGTGGAAGCAAGCTCGTCGCCATCGGCTATGGTATCAAGAAGCTTCAAATCACACTCGTCGTTGGTTCGTAATTTCATCTCATCCACGCAATTCGGTTCCTAACGGTGATCTCGCAGAGGATGAGAAAGTCTCGACCGACGAGCTCCAAGAAAAGATCGCCGAGTTCGATGATTACGTTCAGAGCACCGATATCGCTGCCATGCAGAGTGAGTATTCTCCTTTCATTTCTCTCTTTCCATGTCATCCTGATCGATTGCGGCAGAACTCTGATTGTTTATGATTTTGGTTGACCGGTTGCCAAGTCTGGTTTTGTTGCTGTAAACATACCTTCAATTACTGTTTTACGGATGACATGAATATATGGATGAAATTACGGTGTACGTTCTTGATATACTTTGATTCTCCTGAGCTTCTGTGTGATCAGGTTTCAATTCGTGCTTCCATATCACTTCATTGCCAGCCTCGTCATGTCTACCGTCCATCTTGTTTGCGGAAAGCGCTGCGAATATTCAATGAACGGAGCGACGGTAATCAAGCTTGCCCGCGTCAGAGAATTCATCCATGACCTCTTTAGGGTACAACTTCGCTGAATATTACTCCCGGAAATTAAAAACACTCCCCAACGTAATCGACATCGATTTATATGTGCCTTCCAGAACTGAGAGGGAAATTGATTTAATAGGTTTGCCTATATCCCTTTGTAGGCTTTGTAGGTGGTGCCGGTGAGTACTTGCCCACTTGATTGCGGGAATGTGGAACGATGCGATTGCACGCCATCGCCGTGTTTAGTGGTGTTTCATCGAGACCAATCTACCGTTCATCACTGAGAAGTGGTTTACTTTTCAACCCGCAAGGTTATTTATTGTCCAAATTTTCTGGCCGCCCGTGCGCATGTTTCGCAGTGAGCTGGCATTTTTAACATAAGCTCAACTTCTTACCGGTTATGTTCCAGTCCGTTAATCGGTGGAGCGATATGCTGCCTGAATCTATTATCTGCACACACTGGCAGGACGATACCGTTCATTAAACCTCTGTCCTGATCTTTATGCGGTTAAAACAAAAGCTTCTGGACCGCCATGGACCTGGGATTACGATCCGTCATGCCTGTAACCATTATTTCCCAAAAGGTCTGACTGTTTTGCTTTCTTGTTTTATCGTACAGTTCATTGCGGATCGTACGGCCTTATGCAACATGGACCGAAGAAGAGGATTCTTGTCGTTCCATTTGGCAGAGGGAGGTAAAGTGAAGGCTGCGGGCCCACCTTGTAGATGACTTATTTACTGTGTTTGCATTCCTGTGTCCATGAGCGCTATCAGGATCGCGAAACCCATAAAAACTGGCTCGCCCAACGAGGGACTGCTTAGCATCCCGAACAATGGCCTCACACATCGAAAGCATCCCCCTCGACATCTTGCAACATATCGCTTTTCTGGCTGGCTCATCCTCCACCTTTGATCCTCCTGTGGATCTATTTCGTTTTTTGCAGACATCCTCTACGGTATACCGATCTTTGAATGTCCATGCAGCTCCCCATCTTTATTCTCATATCTTCTTGACGAAGTTCGACGTACGAGCTGCGCAGCGTAGGTATCGCCGAAGGCTGCCTGATTCTATTCGTTGCGCAGAGCTGCTGAGTCGATCGCGGCTTCTGAAACGTTCTCATAGGACTGACTTGTCTTCTGATGGCCTCTTACAAGATCTCTGGACGGCGTTCTGGATGGTTTTGGAGAATGATGACCTCAATATCCAACAACTATACCACGCCAACTTCCGCCACTTCCTGTTGTACCTTGCACGCGTCTTCTTGCCCGACGGTAGGGTTGATATGTACTTCGGGAGAGACTCTGCTGAATGCCGAACGGCGAAGAAAATTATTCTTTGGCTGCTTTGTTTATCCCTTCCTCGACGTACGTGCTCTACCTCTTTTGGTCTGGATCCTTCCGTGAAATAAACGTTCCTCTTGCAGGGACCTTTTTGGACATGCCCAAAGAGGAGAGAGAAGAGTTTTACGCCCTCATCTTTCCGCATATGTCCCTGTGCACTGAGGACAAGGTGCGGTCGTTTCCATCATACAGTTTCTATCTATCTCACGCGTTGCTAATCTTATCGTTTCGATATAGGCTTTTGCGCCACTGTCTTTATCCGTATGTGGTCACGAAAATCAGGGATACCGTGTTGGCGTCACACTTCCAGGCCCATGCGACAGCGGTCTCAAAGTCAAAAACTATCTCCAATGGCAAGAGCCTATCGTGCCAGACGCATCTATCGCGGCAATAAATTTGGCATTTGTATTTTTCGAAACGAACACGATCCTCAAAGTACCGCCCCATTTCCCAGAGACACGGGCTATTGCTCTGGCGACGTTGAGGTCAGGACCGACTCAAGATGATTACAAGACCATGGCAGGCTATCAGACCGCGCTCCTGGCGGACCTTTCGAATTCTTTTGGGTCCACATCGTCCGCGTCCTCAACCCCTATTCCAGATTGGAGCACCCACAACGACTTAATTTTTGGAGACATCTTGCGGACTTCATGTGACGAAGGACGTGCTGGGATGTTCCAATACATTCCTGGCACTGTGTCAGGGCTGTGGGAGGGGGTATTCAGAGTAAGCTTTCTCTATTCCAAGCACATATCAACGGCATTCTTATGTTATGACTTCTGTTCAGAGCGTGGAATCACCAATCAGAAATGCAGCTGCCTCGACCACCAACTACCAGACCCCAATGTTTTCCATGGGCATGATCAAACCTCTGCAGTGTCATCTGGTCGAGTACGTCTGCGCATCCTCAGTCTCCGGATCGCAGCCAGAAGACTTTATGGACCATGATCTGCTGGCCACTGACATCTCTCCCGATCACCTCGACTTCACAGGCTCTGTGAAGGTGAGGAGGATCTATCTATCGCACTTGTAACCCCGCGGCTATACTTACACCCATCCTTCAGCATGATACCGGGATCATCTTCAAAGGCCGAAGATACAGCAAGCATATACCCCAGGCTGACGCGACTCTTCTGGAGCGAAGGCAGGATCCCAGTACCACTTCGCATGACGTGATAGTCCTGGGCGAGGTTAGTGATCTGCCATTCATCGGCGTATCCGTCGCATCTAATCATTCTCAATGCTCATGGTCAGACGTTAGAAGATCACGACCAAGCCTGGGGAGGCTTCAGGTTCTTGGGAAGGATACGAAGCGACGGTCGCATATTTCTTAAACGAGAACCGGTGAGCACCGCTGTTCACTCGTGCGACGATCTGTCCCCAGCATACCCTCTTCTTACCCCAACCTGTAGAAATACGTTGACAGCCTTCAGGGGTTCACCATCTTCGAGGGACAGCTCCGATGCGATTCGCTCATCCTTGGACGTTGGCGGATTGCCGGGACCTCAAACGATACCCACCACGGCATTTTCAGTCTGGGAAAGTCTCGCGAAAAGCTAACTTGACGTTTGTGTTCTTTTGCTCGAAGAGTGAAGGTTCCAACACGCCTTGTTTTTTTTTTTTTGGGGGAAGGTTCTGTCCTACCTTTTCACCGATGTCTTTGGTATTTCACCTTTCCATCTCGTATAATTAGCTCAATACGCCTGTACATTGTATCCTTGTATCACTGCTTGTCGGATCATTTTCTGGGTAATAAGCCATTTTTTTGGTCTCGACAGGGGTCTTGCGTTCTCAAGGATGACGGAGGTAGTTGGACCAATGTCCCTTTCTATGTTGTTCTCCGCGATTAATGTCAGTCGTGGGCCACAGCGATACCCGATGTTGCGCTGCATCACGGCAGATGACCACCTTGCGAGCAATAGTTGGTGTTTTTACTATCGACCGTGTACAAAATTTGAGAGCACGGCAGGATATCCGTTCAAGGTGGTACTAGACTAGGAGCACGGGTTACATTGTCTACTAACATCTTGAGAATGTCTCTAGTTTTCTAAAAGCTCCATTTCTCGAAGAGGAGGTCGAAGCTATCTCCGCCTGTTAATCCAATCGACCGAGTGGCTGGCAGGACGACGTAATACATAGCGCCCAAGATAACATCACAAACCATTTTCTACCCCAGACGTGATACAATGGGCATTGGAGAAAACAGTCATGAATGAATATACACTATTCACTAGCAGTGTTTTCTCTTCGGTAAATTTGATATTGGCTTCGACGATCACCAAGGCCAATGAAGCGAGTGCTATCATTTCGGAGGTCTTATTTTGGTCGAGCCGCGCTGAGCTATCTCATAAACCATCCAGTGGAGATCTTGACAGCGGCGAACTGGGGATCGGAAGAAAAGGAAGGTCCTTGCATATGGATTGGAATGAATTATACCGAGCAGAGACCCGGCTGTCGGCGGAGGGCCAAAGTTGCAAGTTGCGGTGAGAGAAAAACCGAAAATACTTCGCTGGAAGGTTTCTTTTGTGAAATACTCACTGGAGAAAAACATAGTTTTGGAAGGATTACGGTATGTGAGGATCTCGATCATTGAACATATTACAAAGAAAGCTCACATTCTCTATAAGGGACCTTCATAGGCTTCTTCAAATGTGGGGCGAACAAGAATGCCCTCGGCTGCGAGTAAAATTTGTTCCTTGCGGGTCATACTGGGGAAAGAACCTTGATACCCTGGCTGGTTCCTTGCTATCAAACACGAGCATGACTGTTATCTCTCCACCCACAGATTGATGATGCACATTCTTCCACGCACTTCCAAGCGACTGAGTTGTCCGTCGGTTATCTTCGATCATGAGAGTTGAAACCCAGGCCAAGGAGAGCTTGTACGGAAAATATTGGGCGAAGGATGCTTTTGACGATGTTTCTTTGACCCATCCAATTACATATCGAGGTTTGGGACGACAAGGGCGTTGGAGGGGTGAGAATGTGACGTTACCGCCAGCATAAATCAAGGGAAACATCCTTACGGAGGCCTAAGGTTTGCACGACGGTTTGAATTCCGGGTCACTGGAAGCCGAAACCGCGTCGAATTGGAGTCGTTTATGGCTTAAAGACTTGTAGTAGCGCTTGAGTTCATGTGAACGTCACATAGGAGAAACATTTGATGGACAGCTAGTGACGATAGACCGATCAGGACGTCGTCTAGAAATACGAGCGATACACGTACATTGAGTATTGATCCAATGTTGGACATTGAACGTGAACATCGAAAGAGTCTAAACCCTACGGATATATTGTATCACTGATGTATTAATCTGTGGTTCCGGACAAATGATAAACGGATGGATACCTTTCGCTGCAGATGCTAAAGAAAGGGTGGCTCTGAACATTACGCCTGCAGAAAATGAGGTTGCCAGATGCAGATAAATCTGAGCCAGACCAAGAAGAGCCAGACAAGCCATAATGCAGCAGGAGCGAGAGCCCGAGAAACAAAGAAACAGGTAATCGAAGAGTGGACCCAGATTTCGCAGACCAGACAAGCAGTGATGATAGAGTTCAAAAGAGCCTGGACCGCTCTGGCGAGTCGGACGAGGACTGGTGGTAGTACACAGTTCTGAAGAGCGAAAGACATTTACGAGTTTCTGTTGACATGATTTCCAGGAATGTCATAAGTGATGGTGATGGGTTGCATTTCTGTCATGTTGGCGTCCTCGAGGGGGCGCTCAGCCACAATCTTTGTTTGTGTGTGTTTTGACGCATCGTCAGGCAGAACAATGATGCACCTGCCACTTTCCTCAACAACACCACCTTCACCCCCTCCCTCATCGTCGCCAGCGGTCCATACAGTCACTCTTTCACCTTCTCTACCCTTTCTAATCGACTATGCTCTCCTATATTGCAGTCGTTTCTCTTCTCGCAACCGCTGCTCTCGCTGCAAATTCAGTCGGTCTTTTCAATTGCCTCGTTTTTTCTCGGAATTAAACGTGGAATTTCTCTTTGTTTTCTAGACATCCTCAGCGGCCTCTGCGTCGTCGACCGCTAATCCTTTGATCCCTTCTGGAATTAGCCCCACCTGCACGACGTTCTTGCAGTCACTCAACAGCGACGCTGGCATCTCCACGTGCCTTTCTGCCCTTTCAACTGGTACCTCGGCCTTCGCTCCTGGCAGTAATGCAGCATCATCAGCAGCAGTAACCAGCGCATTGGGAAATTTGTGCACCGACTCCGTTGCCAGCGCTTGCTCTGACAGTCTCATCCGCTCCCAGATCACCGCCTTCTATACCGCCTGTACTGTTGAATTGACGACCAACCCCGTCAAGGACGTTGTCGAGATGTACGATGTCCTTTATATTCTTTCCCCTCTCCGCACCTCCGTTTGCTCCAAGGACGACAGTGGCTCATGGTGTGTCATGGCCCCCACCACCTCCACCCGTGATGTTGCCGAAGTCGTCGATGGCGAATCCTCCATGGGCTTGACCGAACTCTTGTCCCTCCTTTACACTGATAATAGCGCCCTTAAACGCCGTGCCAGCGTTTCCGCCATTGTCCCTAACGTCACAACATACCACAACACCAACCTTCCTTTCCTTTTCTTCAAGCCCGACCTCGACAACTCCAAACTTTGCACCACCTGTGCCCGTAACGTTCTCACGGCATACATCAACTTCGAGTCCAACGTCCCCTACGCTCCTGGCCTTAACCAGAGCATGCTCTTGGACACCCAGTCCGACCTTTACAATGGCATCACCCAGAAGTGCGGTGCGAGCTTCCTGAGCGGTGCTGTCCAGGCTGCTGGTGGCTTGAAGGGCGGACCCCTCAACTCAGCGGCCACCATCAGATCGGAGTATCAGGGCGCCTTCGCCATTGTGATGGGTGCCCTCACTCTCGCAGTGACCACTCTTTGATTAGATAAATTAATATGTAGCTGAGCTACGGGCCTTACTCACGGGATGATATATCCCAATCATCACTTACATCTTCTCCTCGAGCATCCTATTCCTCTTTTATTTTTTTTGCTAGCATTTTATCGTATACCCCTAGGGTAGTTCGCGGGCGGTTGACCATCAGCTGAATCTATTTACTGAAAGGGTGTTGAATATCTGAATTGTTCTCGTATAAATAGTGGCCAGTCCACTGGGTTGAATACTTAGAGCGTATGTACGCACTAGAATAACTAGATCATGTGACTTTGACTTTCTATCAACAATGGGAAAAAAATTGCCTCACTTTATATTTAGACCTGGCTTGGACTTGGCACAATTTCTGGGAGGAAAGCGGCACGATGCACTTCGTTGAACGTTCAAGTAGGCGACAAATGCAGGCCTGGAGAGTATGCAGGGTTCATAGATACATGCCCCATCCATTCGTTCGTTCTTTCCCTCAATCGCCGGTCTGTCTAACAACGCGTCTGTGGACAGTCAAAGGACGGACGGGAATCATCTATTCAATGTGATATGTCGAATTTGAATTTATTTCAGTTAAAACCTTCACAGACTCTTCTGGGCCCGGAAGAACATTCAGAACTGAAAGGGGGTTGAGGTCACCGTTGCGCTAGCTCTCAAGCGATTTGGTTTCTCTCAGGTTCACGCCAGACTCTCCAGTGGGCGGGCTGCTGGGACTTGACAAAAATGCGTCAACCGCTGATGGCCGCTCGCCAGTGAGATATTACATAGATTAATTGGCTTACTGTAAATGGAAGTGGTCGTAAAGGGACGCGGAATGATACTTACTGATGTCACGGTGGAGTCGTTTGAATTGTGGTACATACTACAAGAGAATAACTGACGACGATTGAAATATTTCGGAAGGGCAAGGAAAGTTGAAGAAAAGATTCCTGGTATCTTTTTTCTTCTAACCTATAAGTAGGGCCTCTCAAGTCCCTTGGCTTCTACCATCTCAAACGATCTGTGGACGACGCCAAGTAACCATCAGCATCAGTGAAAGACCGCGAAAGGAGTGCGGAAGAAGATGAGATATGTACGGACGAGCTGTGCGGTACAATCTAGAAGGTCATTTCGCGATTTCCGTCGAACATTCTAAGCAGTGAGCACATCGGTGTGTGTGCGCTGCACACTCGAATACTTCCCCAAAATCCGTCAGAAGTCTTGCAAGAATTGCCCAAATGGGTGTAGATAGTGGAT
>JAHXRV010002058.1:0-13407 GCA_019904355.1 Psilocybe tampanensis | reverse complement strand
GCAATGGGAATTCCCAACTCCTTGACGAGGAATTCGGATGATTCCTTTGCGATTTGCACCTTCACAAGCGGGTCGGCACTGCCGGTGCCCCAGAATATGGGGGTGGAGGCCGCGTTTTGGGAAGCCATCTGCGTGAAATTTTTGGTGTTTTTTTGGGTTGTTTTTAGAGTTATGTCAGTGATTTTTGTTTAATCAATTATCAGGATCAGTGTCGGTGGGGAATAGGGAAGGGAAGGGAAAGAAAGGGTTTATGGGAAATGTTCAGGGATTGAAGGATACTAACTTGTTTGAATTTTTGTTTTAGAGGCAGCCAGCCGCTTAGCACGACGAGGCCAGCGAGTTTGAGCTCGCCTGTGAGACCAGTGAGGAGACTCATGGTCGCTCCTTGGCTGAAGCCACCCAGCACGATACGGGAAGGGTCGGTCCCGTTACTGATCTCGTATTTGATCAGTTCGTTGATCATTCCCGCCGATTGGCGCATGCCCTCCTCGTCCTCTTCTACGTCGAACCCGAATGAGTATATGTCAAACCTAAGAACCACATGATATACGATGTTAGTCAACTTGTTTTCGCAAGAGGTGGGTTCAGGGAGCGCTTTACCATGACGGCATCGTGATTCCCATATTGGCCTTGACAGGGCGAACGGGGCTGGGTTAGTTAGAGAAAATACGAGGGAAAATAAAAAAACAGATCAAGAATCCACGGAAAGATACGATTGAACAGGGGGATCAGGTCAGCGAGATATAGATACTCTAGCTTGATGGAAGGACAACATACGAGTGAGGCAAGACCCATTTAACATGGGCGAGAGCTGGATCGACCTTGAACATGTCTGCGACAGGTCGCCAGCCATGTCCAGTGTCACCAAGACCCTATAGGGAATGCAGCAGGTTGAGAGACGCGATAAGGCCATTTCCCGCCCACTCTGGAAGCTTACATGGACGAAAATGACGGTCGCAGTGTGTTTCGCAGCTGCAGGGACGGTCAAAAACTTGAGAGCAGGAGCAGCAGCAGCCATTGGTGAAAGTGGGTTTGGTTGGAAGAGATAGAAGGATAGCGAGGGATAAAGAGGATAAGCCAGACGATAGACAAGAGCAGCAGCGATACCAAAGATGATTGTCCAACACAACATCCAGAAGACGGAACCGGCTCGCCCTGATATAATCGATCTCAGGCGCATCGGCATCTACCGGTCTGGCCTTTGCAAATCCATCCTGCGTTCCTCCTCTCATCTTTCCTGTCGAGAACATTACCAGGACGCCTCTGTGAACGTCCACAATCCTATATACGGGACCTGTCGCCAAGAAAAGACGGTATATATATCTCTGTATAATATGGCCGAATTTTCTGCTGTTCTTCCACCTGAACCTGCATCGGCACCGCTCCCACCCATGTCTGGTCCTTCAGGGGAGGGATCCTCCTCAGAACCAAAGCCGATGTCGAAGAACGCGCTTAAAAAAGCGGCAAAGAATGAACGTTTCGCTGCTATAAAACTCGAGCGTCGCGCACGCGAGAAGGAGGCCAAGAAGGAGAAAAAACGAATCAGAGCCGCGAAACGATCGGCCGGCGAGCTCGATGAAGAGGAAGAGGAGGAGGAGAGAACCAGACGCGCCGCGAAGAAACGGAAAGTCCAGTTCGGTGGTACGGTCCTCGTCGATCTCGGTTTCGACGAGATGATGAATGAGAAGGTGAGCATGACGATGTACAAGCTTTCTTTATCCGTCCTCTCCACTCTCGCTTCGCTCGCACAGGCTAATCCTTTTTTTATCTTCGTAGGAAGTTAAGTCACTGTGCTCCCAATTGGCATATACACATAGTGCCAATCGACAGGCATCGTTCCCATTCTCGTTGATCTTTACATCCCTCAACGGGAGGACATGCAAACGCCTTGAAAGCCTTTCAGACGCCAGTTATAAACGGTGGGCAAACACACAATGGTGGTCGGAAAGCTACGAGCATCTTTGGAAGCACCAAGAGAGTCAATCTACAAGCTCAGGGCAATCTGCTTCCCCAAAATCTGAAGGAGACCCTTCAGATTCTGTCGCCCAAGAAGAAATAGATGCAAGCACCGTTCCAGATACGCCCGCCACAAAAAGCAACCAGTCATTGAACCCTGTCTCGTCCTTTACCCAAGATAAAGTTGTCTATCTTACAGCTGACACTGAGGATGAATTGACCGAGCTCAAGCCCGATGAAGTATACATCATTGGAGGCATCTGCGACCACAACCGATACAAGGTGGGTTGGAGATCGTTCCCCCCATGATCCCCGTTGGTTCTTATCAGCGTTCCCATTTGGCCATAGAACCTATGTCTCAATAAAGCAAAAGAGTCGGGTGTGCGGACTGCACGCCTTCCAATTGGGCGATATTTAGCTTCCCTACCCACCCGCAAAGTCCTGACTGTCAATCAGGTCTTCGAAATCCTCGTCAAGTGGGTAGAGACCAAAGATTGGGAAGCGTCCCTGTACTCCGTCATTCCTAAGCGAAAGTTTACCCTGGGCGGTAAAGGAAGCAAGGTCACAAGCGAAGACCCTGAAGTCGTCGAAGAGGAGCAACCAGATGTGGACGAGGTGGTAGTTCAAGACGAAGAGGAGAGTGATGAAGGGGCTTCGTAGCCGGGGATCGAGTCAAGAAGTATCATGGTTTACAAAGGGAAAGGTGAGCTCGATCTTGATTTGTATCTGCTCTTAGCATCATCCTGATTATGCGATATCCCTTCTTAATAGCTTTCTCATGTTAGGTACATTAACAAATTGATCCTAATGACATGACATATTTCCTTAAATCCATTCCCCAGTCCTTTCGTTTCAATGTGTCCTCGAAAATGATGCTCGTCCAAGTCTTTAGAGACTTCATCACAAGAAGTAATCAAGATTCAAAGCTTTTTTGGAAATCGGTGGACCATATACGGAGACGACATCCATGGCTTCTTCATGACCATCGCGAAAGATAGAGGACGGAAGTTGTGGAGATCGGATCGAAAGTCTTCGAATGGGACGCCGATCTTTTTGAGTTTGAGTCCGGGGGTCGAAGAAGGTTCCACTCAGGATGTTCCGAGGGGGGCGTGTTTCGTTCATCTCGTATCTCGTATTCACAGGCCCTGTGGCGCCGATAAAGAAAGTGCAAATCATCGACATCACCGCCGGCACGTTGAAGAAGGTAGCAATAGGCACGGTCTTCAATCACGTTCCCGCAGGGAAGGAGTGGGCAAAAGCGGCAGTTTCGGTGGAACCACCATTACCACCTGAACAAATGGCTGAAGATGGAAAGTCTTCTAAGCCATTTTGATTTGAATATCTGACCAAAACTTTGACCACGCGACATTTTGTTCGCGTTTGAGGGCTGAAAATAGTCGGTATCCCAAGCGAACCGCTGCATTTGGCATAACGTAGGGAGCAGAAGAACTGAGCATCAAGGGAGGCAAAGAGCACTTATAGAAACACAGAAGGTTGTCATTGTATGCTTTGTACTCCGTTCTTGTCTCTGTTGCAATGGATTCATCACAGCACGTCCTTCAAGCTGACTTTACCGCTCCCTCGTTCAAGCGGCTTTGGTTGACTAGGTGCAGGTTTCCAGCCGATCTAATAATACGTCTGAATTGGGAGACGAATTACATGAAAGTGTGTGCTTACCATGTATATGATTTGGAAGGTGGCGGGAACCGAACCGTCTTCTGAGCCATGCATTTCTAAAACGATGTAAACGAGATGGTTGTTTTTGGATCAGAAAGAAATCAACCTTTGTAGATAGCCGAAGCAGCTGCTAAGGTATCACGATGTATCATATTCCGTCTGGAAACAAATCAAATAGGGTGATGCAAAGGCATTGAGGGATGAAGTTACCTTCCAATCACAGCGTTACCCTCGCCCATATCTTGCAAGTCTTCCATGAGCTCCCACATGGAGGGATATGCCACTCTGACTTCATCAATGTCCACTGTCAACATGGTGAAGCCCGCGCGCCCAAGGAGATTGGATATATCCCGAGTATCTTTGGAGACTATTATTTCGTGTTATCAATTGTCAGAGGACAAAGTTACCTGTCATTGGGGATACGTGAGGAGATATTCCACCTTCTCGTTCAACTTCGGCAAGCTGGAGGGAAGTTCTATGGATCAAATGATGCCATTCAGTGAAGAGCCAAAGATTCAAGTCGCCACCAATACTTACCTCAGTTCGAACAATGTGTCGCCACCGAACATAGCACCCAGAAATAGACCATCCGGCTGCAGAGCTTCCTTTATCTGCACAAGGGTACCTGCTTCGCGCGTTTATAACGAGGATGGACGTGGAACCCAAATGTTCTGACCGGGAAGATCGTTGACCCAATGTAAACTCAGACAAGAGACGATAGCTTCTTGAGAATTTTGGGGTACGCTTTGTAAAAGGTTTTCTTCGTCGGCATGTAGCCGTTCAACTTTAACTGCGCAAGTGTGAGATTGAGAAGATAGGGTTTGGGTGGAAATACGTCCACCTTCAAAGTCTGAGTCCGGATCACGATTAAGAGTTGCCTCTGAAATTGAGAGTCAAAAAACTGTTGGGCTGTGAATTGTCCAAAGCAAAGTATATACCGCTCGAATCTAGCATGATTGACTTTTCGACTTTGTCAGTTTCTAGTAATTTGGAAAAGTGTCCAGGTCCTGAGCCCAGGTCAAGAACAGTTTTGAAATTTCGTTTGATGTCCTGGACGAGAGTGAGTTTTACATGTTACGGTTCAAACAAGGTTTCTGTACCAAAAATCTGTCCAACATTCTTTCGGCCACCTCATTTCGGACATAGTCGACAGTCCTACTCCGCTCTCCCCCTTCCCGGAGAGCTGCCCTATCTCGCTGCAACCTCTTGACATTCCGGTCAAATACTTGATACGGTCCGACTGTGTTTAAGCTTGGAGGTGGGGACGAAGACGAGATTGCAGCAAACGTCCGAGCCTTGGGAATATTAGAAAGGAAACGAGCCTTAGAAATCATAATAGAAAGGTAGATGCGGTCCCTGGGATTCTTTTGAGTGTATCGGTATGTTCCAGGGTGGACACTTGTAAGTGCTAAATCGGTTTGAATGTGAAATCGCGACGCGACACGGTGAACTTGAGCGTGACTCTTTCACGTGACTCTTGCCTTCTGTTACATGTCACAAGAAGCCGCCAAACAGCGAACCTCAACGTTCGAAGCCAGTCTCGCAGCACCCTCCTTGGTTTTGTCCAGCACTCTCCCATTTGCGTGTGGAAGACCCTCCTGTTTCGCACATTTGAGTGTTAGTGGACCTCTATTCTTGTTCTTTCTTGTGCTAGACGCGTTTCTTGTGTGTTCTATGTCAATTGGACGTCCCGATCCCAATGCTTTCAAGGTGGTTACTCCGGACGCTTATAATCAAAATTTAGCCGAAATTGCAAGAGCGAGGGCCGCCCTTGAGGCATATGAAAAAATGAATGAAGCGGGAAGGTCAAACTATGACAGGCTTATGGAGCAGGAAGAGCGAGAGTTGGAACAAAAAATTCAGGAGGGGATGGCAGCGAGGTACGTTGTTTCACTGACCATCACAATAACGCGGTGCTGAGCAAGGAATCAAGACAACGATTGCAAGAACTCCGTAATCAAAAAGCAAATGGGTTAGTATTTCTTCAAATCAAGACGTAGAACACTTTGATTGAGCCAAATGCACAGGTATTTAGAGGGTAGTTCCAGGATCGAAGAGGTTGGCAACACGAACGCAACCGTGAGTAATGATAATCAAAAAATTCTTGATTTGTGCTTATTCTATATTGAAATTATAGGGATATGATCCTGCACGACACACAGCACATTCTGCAGCGGTTGCCTCGACATCTTTTGCCCAACATCACCAGAATAACTATCCAGCGAATCCACAGACAGTCAACAACAATCCAGGGACAGTTTCCTCATATCCGCCTCAACATTACCCTTATTCTGCCTCGGTCGAGCACCCTCAGTCTTCTAATTATGCATATAATGGTCGACCCACACAGTTCTTGTCCCACAATGGAATTGCTTCACGTCCCACCATTCAACAAACGTATCCCCCTCAAATGCCAGTTCAGTCAAACAACAACGTTCAGGGGCATTTTGATACATCCAACAACGATCAGCATAGGACATCTCAGGCTCCCAGTGTTCAGTATCGACCTCAACCCCAAATGCAATCAGGGACTTCCTACCACCCCAATGGGCCAAACCAGAGTCAAGTTCCACCCCGTCCTTCCCAATCATCAATGACAAACCCGTACAACCAACGTCAATCTTATTCGGATGTGCATTACCAACAACAGGTTCCTCGTACCAGTATGTCTTGCTCCCCTCGATTGTCTATCCTTTCTGAACTTTGTGATTGAAGACAATGCTTCATCAAGCCTTGTAAATGCCCTAGGTACTGTCAGTTCCTCAAACACACCATCAGCCGCAAGCAATACGAATACGTCGGCAAAATCAATAACTCCTGTATCATCGACGGTTCCACCTATCGCTTCCTCTTCACGTCATGGAAAAGCCAAGGATGAACGGCGTCCTTCTCAGTCAACAGCTCCTGGCACTGGAACAACAGCAAAAGATCCCGACATTATAATCCCTACGCTTCCTACAAGGGAACAAGTATCTATTTGCAAGGAGTATTTTGATAAATGGGCGGCAAGGGTCCCGCCTCAAACCGAATACACTGGAGCTATATCCTGCGGGAAACATTCGATCAAATGCATAAAACATACTGACGGCTCAATTCGCTTCCTTTTCAATCTCCAAACAGGAATCGTTCACATGTGGGCTTCGAAATTTTTGGATGGCCTGTTATCTACTGCTCAGCAGCCAATAGACCATTCACCTATAGCACAACCGGAAACCATCCCTCAGCCCTCATCCAGTGCCAGTAAACCTCCGACAAATGAATCCAGTACAAAGTCCACTGATTTGGCCCCTGCTGCAAATCAAGGTCAAGATGTATCTGCACCGGTGGAGAGTAAGGAGAAAGAGCCATCATTGTCTAGTCTCCAGGGTCAGGATTCGGTATCCACACCTCAAACACCAACGCCCAGACCAGTTGAACGAAGAGTAGGAACAATCACGTCACCACACCAGGCTGATAAGAAACGCATTGCTCAATCTGTTCTGTTCGCTCTGGGAAAGAGGAGAAGGGAGAGTGACAAATTACCCGAAGCCGCATCACAAGCCTCCAAAAAGCAGGCGCTTGGACCGATAGTCAACGGAAAGTCGCAGGATATCCCCCCGAATGCCGAATCTTCGAAGAGAGATTCTGCTACAGCCAAATCGCACACAACCACAAATAATACCGAATCCAAACCAACCAACACAATTCCACCTACAGCTCCCCCTCCCATGCAAACATCTACCTCTGTATTCCCGTCATTACCTCGAATCGATGTTCCTGCAGCTACACCCACCGTCGTCCCAACTTCTTCTCAGCAGGCTGTTCGGGGTTATCCCTATCAAAATTACAATCAGACCAATTTTTTCAATCCTGTGACAGCCCCTCCAAACATGCAATATGTGAAGTTTACTCCATTAAACCCTTATTATGGCTGGAGAGCTGTCTCCAGCGCGTCCTCTGCGGCTCCTCCCTCAACAAGTCAAACAACGGTACCCACTTCACAGGCCTCTGAAAAGAAAGCAAATGATTCCGGCAAAACCTCTGTATCAGACAGCACAAGTAAAACGACATTACCATCTGTCGGGAATATAACAAAACCGAAGGTCTTGGATAACAAACGCCGCCCTTCAAAATCTCCCCCGAAGTCTCTGCAAAAGGATCCTTCCGTCTCCCAACCTTCTGTTCCTGCACCAACTCAGTCTTCTTCTTCTGTCACAGCATCCAATAACGCTGTTGCCAACAAGAACAACACCGCGGACGACTTGATTCCGCAGATCGCTTATCTGAAGTCACCGTCAAGAAAGTCGCCTGAACCAGTGGCTTCGTCGTCGAAGCTTGCGCCTCCAAAGGAACCACTCTTCCTCCCGTCCTCTCCGTCTCCTCAAAATGAAGGTGATCTATGGGGTACGGAATCAGCGCGAGAAGATATCGATGAACTTGACCATCAACAGCCCACGAAACCGCGAATGAAACCAAAAGTGAATCTGGCATATGTTTTAGTTCCACCAGCACCGGAATACTTGGTACGCTATCGGCAACGACAAGAGAAACAAAAGCAAAAAATGGCGGAAAGTAGATCGTCGTCGTCGTCTGTCAGTTTTGGAGCAAAAAGGAGAATCGGAACGAGGACGAATTCTTCTGTATCTACGCCGTTTGGGGAGGAAGGTGTGTGACAATGTGAGATAGCTGAGTCAAATGACATTGACTTGTTGGTATTACCCATGAAAATTCAGATTTTATAAATTCTGGGGAAAATCAGCCTCCTTCTGTGCTTGGTGAGTGCACCTTTTGGGTGCTTGAGAAATTTTGGTGTTAAGGATTGTCGTCTTTAGAAGAGGAAGAGCGCGAGGCGATACAATTGGCTTGTTCACGTCTGCAGGTAGCGCCGTGTCGATGGGACGGGTGTGATGCTGAATTGAATTCCGTTGAAGCTCTGATACGGCATCTTAATCTGCACAAGCCAGAGGCAACCCAGCATACCGTCAGTCCTTTGTTTATTCCTTTTCATGACATTGCCTTTTATGGCTGACATTTTTAATTACTAGAAAACATTTATGTGCCGGTGGAGGCAGTGCGGCCAACAAGGCATAAAAATTGAAGACGTACATCTGGAGAAACATGCTTTGCTGCCATTACGATGTGCTTATACAGGTGATGACGGGAGCGCCTTAAAACATACCTTATTTGACTGACTGATGATCTTTCGAAGGGTGTGATGATACCTTTCGCTCACCAAGTCAGCTGTTGAGGCATTTCCGAACAAGGCATTCGGGGGATGAATTGAAGCCATCGACCAAACTCGCGCCGCCAAGTACACTACCTGATCCACCCCCTATACCCGGAATAATTCCCTCATATCTCATTGTCACGAGTCTGGCCGGACGAGAAGTACTTTCGAAGGAACGGCACAATATCATCAGCCCACAAGTTTGTTTTCCTAATCTCTGTTTCCATGATAACCACTCAGGTGATATTTTCATTATTCAAACATTGCAGGTATTGAAAGGGATGACCTCCGAACAAAATGCGCCGACTAGACGGTCAAGGAAAAATGCACGGCCTGCCAGTCGTCCTGCCCCGTCTGTCACAAGGACGGACTTGACGAACGATTACAATTTCTTGGAGAATAATAACTCGGCGCGATCGTCGACCTATTTTTCGAAGGCATCTGACCTTGAATATTCCGATTTGGATTCGGAGGCTGTTAACAAGATATATGAACGAGGGATCGTCTTATTGGGCTCCGATGATGGGACGGAGCTGACAGAGAGGGACATCATGGATGAAGATGTTGATATTGAGCTGATGTCGCCACCCAGTTCACCGCTTCAACGGCGCGAGTCGCGTGGAGAAGTTGTTGGAGTGAAGCGGGGTTTGGAAAAGGGACCGAATGTTCGTCCGGACGAACACAGTAGTGACGAAGATGCGGCGGTAGAGACCATGCTGACAGACATGACATCGATGGGGACCTCGATCTCGTGATAATTGATGCTAGCCATTCATGGTGTGTGTATATGAATACAGAGCACTTGGTGTACGTTTGGCGGCGCTACGTGTGGATTGGAAGGGAGCCGCAGACACCTACACAGGACAGTAGATAGATTTACTCGGAGAAAGCAAAGCAAAGCTAAATCTAATGGAGAGAGTAGAGTAGAGAAGTCGAATTTATTTTTTGCATGGGCCTGAGAAATTCAACTGTTTTTGGGCATCTGAACATCACAACGTTGCTTTTCTTGGAAAGTCTCAGTTCACGTCTAGTGCATGCGAACAGCTCTTCTTGCTGGCCACCGACAATGCCTGTCGTGGGCGAGGGTACTGGTGAGCGAATCCCTTTCCTCCCGCTCGTTCCCCTGTATTTATCTTTTGCAGGTCCTTCCTACATCTCTGCCCATTCTGCAGATGTCATTCTCTCCGATATTCGTCCCATAAAGCTCAAGAATGAAGCTCTCCGTGCTATCAATGACTTGCTCGATGAATTTCTGTCCAAGATTCTCACCACCTCTTGTTCTCTCTCCACGGACAGGCTGAGAGCTAGTCTCCTTACTCTGCTTCCTACCAGTCTTGGAAAGGAAGCTTTGTTGGAAGCAGAGGTCGAGCTCCGTGCATATTGGGAGCGGACAGAAATCAAACTTTCTGCCGACGATGACGACTCGCGCACGTTCCATCAGGAGTGGGCCTTTGAGGTATGCGATTGTATCCCTCTCTCATTATATGGAGACAATCTCTTATTATTCCGTCTTTAGCTCTTGCGCCAGAAATGTGAGGCATACTCGACTTTGAACGAAGAGGACGAAGACCCCCTTGCCGAGACTCGAATCAACGAGCGATTTTCCAAGAGTCATCCACACCCTCCAACCACTGCCTTACTGGACCCAGCAGCGCTTTATCTTACAGCGATTCTTGAGTGAGTTCCCCTCCTCGTATCTAAAATGAATGCTCTAATCATACATGTATAGGTCTATGTGCGAGTACGCTTAATTTCTATGATTTCATTTCTCATTACCCGGTCTCACTTATGAAAATTCTCAGGCATGTACTGTCAAATGTTGGCCGGGTTGCCGCTCGAGATAGTAGTCGAACGACGGCGACAGTGAATGACTTGTTCACTGCGCTCTGTGAAGATGATTCGATTTACGGTCTTTTCAAAATGATGAAAGGTCAGTGTTGCCTCTGTTACTGACTTGTGTCATAACGTCTGACTTGTGCCCATAACCGCAGTGTACGAACAGATAGAATTGATGTCAAGGATTCCTAAAACACGTAGGAGCAAGTCTTTCACACGACACGACCGATCATCAATATCTCGAACTTCTTCTCCTCAACATGATCCCACAACAATCAACCCGCCTTCTGTATCCAAACCACGACAATCCTTCGACGGCCAAACAATCACCCCTGTGCCTTCGTCTGGCGCTGCGTCAAGGACATCCTTCGAGAAGGCGAGAGCGATCAGGATGTTTTCCAACAACAAATCCAGTGTGGACGTTGAGCTTCCGCCCGGTCATAAAAAAACGGAATCATTAAAGAGCGAGAGTCTGAAATCGTTTCCTGACGACGAAACGCACAATCCGGCTGAGGTGACTTTCCGTTATTTTTTCTTACGTTTTTTTTTTCGCTGAGCGCCATATGGCCGCCTCTCAGGATGCCGCCATGCTTCGGGAATTCGATGATCTTATGCGGTCTGCATCAACGATGAAGGTGTCACTTACCCCAGACCGATTACGGACGATGGAAGTGAGTACAGCAGCCGAGTGATGCTTAGTCAGCTGTTAAGCTTTGTTCCCTTTGCAGGTGTACAAACAAGAAAAAGATCAACGGGCCACGGTTCGGCGTCCAGGAACTCATTTTTCTTCTCGTTCAGAACCAGAAGTCTTCTCCGCTTCTCGCCAAAACTCACAGCGGCCCTCTCTCCGCCACGTCGATTCCATCGTTGAGGACGAGGAGGATCAGAGCACCCCGACCAAATCTCGCACTCGCAAGGGCAGCTTCACTATCCCACCAGTCCCTTCACTCACAGGGGTTCTACCCAATCGAACCCGCTCAGTCTCGACTTCAAACGTTGTCAAGGCCCCCGCTGCTCGCAAGCTCGTTCGCACTCCTTCTAACAAAGCAGCCCCTACCTCCTTTCCACAACCCGACGCTCCTTCTAACATGGTCCAAAGTCGAGACGTCCGCTATGGCAGGCCCCCTCAGGATAACAACGGCTTCCCGCCTCGCACACGCGTCAGACAGCGCAACAGAGATTCCTTGGATCTGGACGACGTCATGAATGGCTCAGATGACGATCAAGAGGTCGATGTCCCTGTTAGACAGCCTCTTCAGCCTCCTCAAACCCCCCGCCGTGCGAATGCCCCCCCTAACAAGCCAGCAGTTTCGGCGAAAACGAGAGAATTGATGGACTTCTTAGCTGAAGGACCCCCTGAACCCCCTCAATCTCATGTCTCTAAAAATGGAAAGGATTTCATTGATTTCCTGTCCGAGGGACCCGCAGATCATGGGGCAAACCAATCTATTGACCCCTTCAAGCCTAAAAGCACAGGCCGTTTGCAGAGGATGATATCCAAGCTCAATCTGGGCAACGTAGAGAAGGCTAAAACTGTGCCAGATGGTCCGAAGACTCCATATACCAAGCAACCCACGACACCCATTCATCCTAACGTTATTCATAATAAACCGTCGCTAGGTTCTTTGGCGAATAGGCCCGTTCCTCCTCGTTTCCCAAAACCTCCAACACTCCCTATTTCTCCACCATCCTCTCCTCATGACTCTTCCGACGAGAACAAGTCTATGCGCAGCCTACCACGCAAACAATACCAGGAAAACACTCTTTCTAGGGAGCCATCGTCACAGGAAAAGCCTATTTCTGCAAATGCATCACCCGTGATGCCCGCTCCACCAGTACCACAGTCGCCGAGCTCCAAGGCCCAGACAGATGCCCATAATATGAGGACCACACCTCCTGTACCACAATCTAACCGAGTTTACGGCAACGGTAATGGAAACGTAAAAACTGATCGTACGCCCAAAGAAGTCCTCACAGACGTGCAACCGTTGGTTCCAGCACGAACAGTGTCGATGGCCTCTCCAACTCGCAAACCCGTACCCTCGGTTACATCAACATCAACATCTACCCCTCCCTCTATTTCTGAATTGGATGTCCGAGAAATGCACAGGCTCATGTCGAACGCATCAACGGCTGATGAATGCCGGCTGATCGTAGAGATGTTCATGGCTCGTAATGGCATTTCAAGAAAGACACAGACCGGTCCTTATCCTTCACCTTCGCCCTCTGTTGTCAAGCCTACTCCGTACGTCGGCGGGGAAGCATCCTTGGAAAACTCTCTCGTCGAACTCTTCCTCGGCGGTACAGCCGCGGCGGATTCACCTCAGCATATACCACCAACTCATGACAATAACCTCCTTGATGGAATGCCTAATCACGGATCTGATGTTAATGCCAATGGCACTCCTCTCCACGCTGTGCCTTCTGTTCCTGTCCCTATTATTCAAGGACCCCAAGCGATACCTTTGCGAGCATAACTTTTGCGCAAACTTTTATAGTTGATCTCGTATACCACCTTTTTCCAACTTGACAGCTTATGGATAGTTAGTTAGCCTATATCGACCTTCGTTTGCAGGAAACCCTCCCCCCTATTTCTTATCTTCGTTCGAGGCACTAAGACTCCTTATCACCCCTTTTGTAATTTTTCTATTTACTTGTAATCAGTCTGTGGGTGCAACCAAGAATTATGATTTTTGTGCAGCGTATAATTAATAAACGTTAAACTTTTAATA
>JAHXRV010002023.1:0-10766 GCA_019904355.1 Psilocybe tampanensis | reverse complement strand
AGACTTGTGATGGATCGACCGTGTCTTGAGAGGATGGCAGGGAAACTGGCATCGTCAAAATCCCGCAAACTGATCTGTCGGAGCGATGGAGCCTTGAGATTTTCGGATAACAATCTAGGAGCATTGGAATCCTGCGAAGCGGTGTGTTGGCGGATGGATATCCTTTGGAGATTAGGAAGGTCCATGGGCATGATATCACTGCTCTCAGAAATATCTAGCCCAAGGTAGATCAGAGATGCAGATTGGACTAGGACAGTTGAGAGGTGGTAAATGTTGGGAGCGCTCGGATAGCCTGTGGGGCCACCGAGGTCGAGATGCGTCAATCGGGGCCATGGCAAAGACAGAGTAGTTGGATTCACGGGCGTGTATTGGATCGCTACCTTCCGCAAGCATGGGGCGTGGAACATGGGCACGACACTGGGGAGATGATCGCCATGTAGGTTCAGGTACAATGATTCCAATGAATGGAACTCCGTGGCTGGCATCTTCAAAAGGGCGGACATCGTCTCGACATTTCCTCCGAAAGCAACATCTTTCCATCGAGAAACGGAGGAAAGTAATATTTTCAAACATTTCTTGTATGTTGTTTGGACATAAAGTTTGTTGAGCCGGTTGTCCTTAACAGAGAGGCGAAAGGCGATTGTGAGTGGACACATTTCGGAACGCGTTAACCACAAGGACAAGGTGGAGCATAGGCGTTGTTGAGAAGCCTCACGAGCGGTTTCAAGCTGTTTTAACGACATGGAACGATTCTTTTTGACATCATCGATAAGCATGGAAATTCCTGACCATAATGTCGGTGTCTGGATTGCAAGTGTACGCCAACGGCGACATACTGCAGTCAGCAAAGAAGGTACAGCGGAACCATCCATCGTCGGACAGCTCGTCTCCGGAAGACAATGGAGGAATATTTCATGAAGAATATCGTCTGGAAGTCGACGAGGAATCGTTATCAACGATCGACAGGCCTCGACTTGTTTCTTCAGCGCGGCGTGCCTCCGGCGCAAAATCTGGAGTCTCGCTTGAAGAGAAGCCATCTCAGCCTCCATTTGTTGTACCTGTTCGGTGGGGTCGACCAGAAATGCTTTGATGTCTTCAATTTCATCGCAAGATGGTACATCGTTCGACGCCAACCTTGACGCATACGGAAAACAATCAATGAGGGATGTGTTTTCAGATAGTAGTTGTGTTCTGCCAACAGAATCCTCGAAGTCTTGGTTAATCTCCATCTATGTTTTCCATATAAATTAGTCAAGTACTAATATTTGGCAAGAGACTTGACCTTTAATGTCTTCAATGAGCAAGTTGATAGATGCTAGAGACTAAGATCTATAGGAGGCGGTCCATCGGATTCTGGAAAAACGGACTTTGTGGCTGTGTTGTCCGGCCTGATACGGCCCGGACGCCGGCGTGCCACTTATGCATGTCACTGATACCATTGAAGCGCTCAGGTTTCTGGTTTTCCAATCCAGATTCAGGTAGAAGGAGCTCAAGTGATTAATTGATTACTTATGTTCAATGAAAATCATGATAGAGATTGCCAAAAAAGTACTATGCCTCTCGCGACGTCAATCCATCCAACAATCCGCGTACTGGAAGCCCGAACCATACCCATAGAACCGATTTTTTTTCTTTCCGTAGGGTAGGTCTGAGAGTTCGCGGCCGGTCCTCATATCAAAACGGAGACCACTGTTTATAAATGGTTCGAGAGCAGACTGAACAATGTCTTCAGAGGGAGCGTCGTCCAGATAATGAATTGACAAGTTCGTAAGGGGTGATAAAATGTCGGGATCTGCTTTTTGCTTCTTTTCAAGGAAGGTGACAAGGTCGAGAAAAGTCCCGGAAGCGAGGTTGTCGAACCTAAGCTCCTGTAATAATGGACAAAGTGGGTCCATGTCGCTCTCCTCGTCTCTAGTACTAAAAGCCGCATAGAACTTTTCGTTGACTTCGAAAGAGCCGAACCAACCTTGATGGCGTATAATCGAGAGAGACAGAAGGGAAGGGCAATGAAGAAAGTAATCAGTAAATCCATCCATTTGAATTGATTCGGTACTGAACTCGAGACTTTGAATGGATCGACCAAGTTTCGAAAGGACAGCCTGAAAACTGTGGTTGTCAAAACCTCGCAGACTGAGCTGACGGAGGGAAGGGGCGTGTAGGCTCTCCGCGAAGAGCTTGGAAACATTGGGAGGTTCCGTCTTGGCGAACCGGCGAAGAGAGAGCGTTTTAAGGTTTGGAACATACATTGGGTTGACATTGTCTCCAAAGTCAATGTCAAGTCCAAGGTATATTAGCGATTTACACATGCTCAGTGCCGCAGACAAGGGTTCTATGAGCGGACCGGTCCTGCTCAAGGCTCCACCAATGTCAAGATGCGTGAGTCTAGTCCATGGCAAGGAAAGTGTCCTCGGATCTATACTTCTATGTTGGAGCGATACCTTCCGCAGGTTCTGGGCGTTGAACATAGGGACAACAGTCGGGAAGTCGTCGTGATTCATGTGTAGAAACAATGATTCCAACGACTGAAAGGCAGAAGGTGGGAGTGTCCATAGGGCGGACAAAAGTTGATTACTTCCTGTGAGGAACACCGTCTTCCATCTGGATGCGAGAGGAATTAATCTGTTCAAGCAACTCGTCACAGTTGTTTGCACCTGCGCACGACTGTTTTCGTCGGCTGGGGTAGAGATTTTGAGGGAGAATGTCAATGGACAGGAACTACCAGAACGTGCAAGCCACTCGGGCAGAACACGTAGGTAGAGGTTTTCTGTGGAAACACTTGGAAGCCTGCTAGTGGGGTATGCCACATAGCCTAGGTCGAACGTGGACCACAACTTTGGTGTTTGGAGAGCGAGGATACGCCAGCGTCGACAAATGGCGGTAAACAGCATGGGCGGAAGGGTGCTATCGCCCATTACTGGATTTCTTGTCCCCGGAAGACAACTGTAGAAGATTTGCAGGAGGATGTCGTCTGGCAGGCGACGGGTGATCGCTATCAGCGACCGACAAGCCTCGACTTGTTTCCTCAGTGAAGCATGTCTGGACTTCAAAAACTCGAGCCTATCTCGGAGGAATGGACTCCCATCATCGATTTGCAGGATCTCAGTCTCCATTTCTTGAACCTGTTTGGTCGGCTCGCGCAGAAACTCCTTGATCTCTTCTATTTCTTCGTCAGATGGGATTTCGTTCGAGCCTAAACGTGAAGCATATGGAAACTGATCGATGAGGGAGGTTTCGTCAACCATTCGCATTGGAACCATAAGACCATCATCGTGTTTGGATCCAGGAAGGCCTTGACCAAGCTCCATATATTTCTGCTCTCCAGAGTTTCAGTCAGTATTTCCGAGAAATGATATCGCCCTTGGCAATTCACCGTATATAAGACCGTAAAGTACCGTGAAACGTAGAAGAACGTGGACAAAGGCAAACAGAAACGATTGTGGCTGTGATGTTATTTGTGGCTTGATGCTCAAGCCGGCCTATCTAGTACTCCAGATACTCGTCGTACATATGTCTATCTCACATGGAACATCCACGATGGCAACAATAATTTCACAGAACCCCACCTCCAGATATCAAAAGGAAAGACATCTAATTCTATTATAACCGTCAAGAACAAACAAAAAAAGGGTCCTGTACTGTTCTGTATCCTTTTCCCAATGGTGTCTAGAGTGATGTAAGGAAGATACGCAAAAAATGTCAAGATGCGACAGAATCGAGATACGGGGTCGGATTCAAGAAAGGGAAAAAAACATGATAGTCCACAACACACAAGTCTACCAGTGGAAGAAGGCAAAAAAAAGATCGACAGGTGGCAAGAAGACTGACAATGGTGGCAGTTTCCGTCACATCACATCACATTCATACAGTACGGGGGTTGTAAATCATAGTCCAATATTAGAGGCTTCCATCCACAAAGGCTGGGGAGAGGCGTAGTGAGCACTTGAAAAGACGCATGCGTACATGGGGAGGTGCACACTCGAATCCGCAGGTTTACACAAGATCAACGGCGGGGTTTAACCCAGGTTTAACCCATCAGGAACCTTTAAAGAAAATTTCCCGAACTGGTTCGGGAAAACAAATTCAGCTGATAAAGACCAGGGATGGCCCAAAAGGGAACAAGCAAAAAGGACCAACGTTCACATCCCGTCCTCTTCACGGAGATTTCTCCAAAGTGCATAACCCTATTCACCCAGCCCAACGAGCACCATCGTCCCCGCCCCCGCAAACAGGCTCAGGACAGCCAAAACCTGCTTTCGAACCGCCGTAGGCTCCTTTCTTTCACCAGTTTCATTCAACGATGCCCGCGTACGCCCGTCGTTGACCTCATCGCCGCGCTCCTCATCCACGCGATGCTCACGGTGATCCCCTCCACGTTCTTCGTCATCAGACTCAGGCAGGGTGTGGGCATGGGCGTGGGCGTGGTGATGATGATGATTCCCCTCCACATCTCCGAACACAAAATCTGCGGCTATCATCTCCACAGTCGCTGCGTAGATGAGCAATCCCGCTGAGATAGCAGACATCACACCCTGAATTAGAAGCATCGAACCTAAAAAAGAGAGAAAACATTCGGAAGCGCGTCGCGGGAAATTTAGTTTGTCGTCCCAAGTTTTTTTTTTTTGACACAGGTGAGCAGGGATGAACGAAAAATGGCCACGGTGTGAAAGGAAATCGGTAAAAAAGGGGAACGTCCGGCAAGGAATTAGGTTCAGTCCACACCAAAACGCGCTTAATTGAAATGAGATAGACGTGCCTTCTTCCCCTGGATCGTCATTGGCCCTGCGACTCCAGACCGCCATACCAATGCCCATACCAAAAGGCGTGGTCACTCCGAACAAAAACGTCAGAGTGGGCTTCAGCCATTCAAATTCCTTCATTTTCCACACACATCTCCGGAAAAGGTCAGCCCCGGATAGTCGGGACGATTTGGAAAATACTGAGATAACGGGCGTTGTCAGGCGGGGTACAAAGCGAAGACGGTGCTTCGAAGTCTCACTAGCATTTCCATGCGATGCTACGGGATGATTGTCACCAAGCAGTGGGGATGGGGACTGTTGAGTAGAAGAACTTCCTGGTGAAGATCCCTCGTTATCGTGAAACCTTCTGTCCGGTAAGGCCGTTGTTGACTGCGGTGAAACGGAATTCAGCCCGTTGACTATGTTAGAATCTTTTTGCCCGAGTTCTGTTATGTGGGTTTTCTTCAAGTTGCGATTGGGGGGTAACGCTGCTATCCGTATACCCAAAGAAAGCCCCTCGAATAGTTGGTGGAATATAATCGCAGTTGTCAGTGAAGCTACAAAATGGAGACGAAATGGTAGGTTAGCTATCTGGGAAACTGTTTGATCCAAAGCAAAGGTAAATGAAGGAGAATGGATGTATATGACGGGAATTAGGGACATAGGATATGAACCCAAGTTCCGAAGGTATATGAAAAGATCAAATCGTAAGGAGAGCAGAATACAAGCTGCAAGTTCCGAATTGATAAGGAAAACCAAGGAGTGGAGCTCAACGCGTACACGGAAGGTCGAAGAGGTGTTCAAAACAAGCAAAGTGAAGAAACGTACTGAAATCGGATCCTGAGGTAACAGAGAGAGTAAGCCCAATGACGAGGGAATGGATCATGATCCCAAGTTGAAGAACCTAAAAGCCAATCAGAACTTCTCGTCAAGAGGAGCATATCCGGTTCCCCACAAAGGAAACTCACAAGAAGACCGACGACCTGCCTACGTCTTCCAATGGTATGGTGGTGTGATTCGTGCTCGCGCTCGTGTTCCAGTTCTGCTTCCTGAATTACTCGTCCCACGTCTTCCGATGCTTCTCCCTCTCCAGGTTGCCTTGCGCCGTCGCCATCGCCTTCCCATATGTGGTGATGATGGTGTCCATGTACGTGATCGTGCGCCAAAGCAAGCCTGCATATCCTTGGTGAGTTGGTCAAGACCTCGATGGGCAATCCAACGACGGCCGAAGCTGGGATTGTTGGCCCATGAGAATGATGATGATGGTGCGTGGAATGAACATGGTGTGGTACATTGAGATGTGCATGAGCTTGAACAGGAATAACAGGCGCAGAAGGTGCTCGTGTAAAGGTAACATTCGGCGGAGAATCGAGGTCTGGTATCAGTGGTGAGTCTGCGGTAGGTCGAGGAGGGAATTTGTGGGGGCCTAATACAGATTTTGATCGAGATCGAGATGGGCTCGACACTTTGCGAGTGGTTCGCCTCGACCTCGAGGAAGATCGGTTGATAGGAGAGCTCAGGTGTGAGCTAGGTCTTGAGGCTAAAGGAGTAGGGGGGGCTGAGGGCTTTTCCTGCAAACGCTGAACATATGACGTAGAAATGTCTAAAAATCGTTATCATATTGCACAGTTTACAGAGATGAGGAATTCCACTCACATTCAACCAGAAATATCGACAGAAGTGATGCAAGACTATAGCACTTCGGTCAAACAAGAAAAGATTCAGAAGGTAAACAAAACACTAACATAATAGACCCCGTCCATTTGCCAACCTCGCCATACTTGTCTTCCACTTTTTGGTCCTGCAAAGACCGAAATGCGTCGTCCAAGAGGTGAATGAAGGCAGTAGCCAGTATAACACCTGTACCAAAATGCTTTCCAATAAAGAAAAGAATAGCAGGTATCCGAAGAAATGAAATTTGCTGGGAAAGCGAGGGAAAAGAAACAGCTATTTAAAACGATCACCCTGATGTTCCTTTTCTATCCAAAGAGGACCACATACCGAAAAGCGAAACGAAAAGGATGATGAACATGGCACCTATCTTCTTCTCCTCTCCAACACTTTCTGCAAATGCCGTTAACATGGCGAAAACTGCCCCCAAGGTCGTGATTGAGGTCTTGGAAACTGGGTGAAAGTCTTGAAATCCTTGAAGAACAGGCATCGTATGAATTAAATTGGAATTATGTGCGTAAGTGTCCACAGATATCAGAGTCTGGAGGTCATAAGCGCTGGCGATGGTGGGTCATCGAAGACAAGTCCGACTCATCGGTGTCAGCGAGCGTCGGGCCATTTGCAATGAGGGTACCGCACAGGTCGCCAGGGCCTTTGCTAAACAGGCAATGACAAAGTCACGCGTCACGAGTAACCGCGTGAACTTTTTGGCGCAACAGCGCGTGCCAGCGCGTGCGCGCTCAAGCGCTCATGTCAGTGCGCACGCGTTGTGAAGAACCGCAACCTAGGGTGCATAATAATATATGGGTTCCGAGTCTGGGAGGGGTGGAGCATCTTCGATTTCTGCTCATATTCGAATATTCATTACCCATGATTCAGGATTCTGATTCTCATCTAAAGTGGCTAAGTAGTAGCACATGAATAGCTCGATTCAGCCTCCTCACACCTCGAGCCATTGAATTCTAAAATTATGACTGAATTCTCACCTACTGCCATTTCTCTGATGATCAGCTCATTGATCGTGGAATGTTATGGGAACATCCAAAAATGACCAACGATGATCTACTCGTCTTGGAATACGAGGACTCGCTAAAATACGATGGAAGAAAGCCAAAGTTTGATATCAGAGCCTCGAAGAACACTTGCAGATGATCATGATTTTCTGTCAGATAAAACCACCAAACAGTCTCGAGCCGACCTCGATATATTTCAGGAAGCCCCCATTTTTGATGTTATTTTTTTACCAATAAAAGTGGATACTCTGTAGCAACGGCAACGGTCGTCTTACTAGCAGCAACTGTGTGGGTGGTGAAATGTAAGTCAAATGCTGTCAAATGCCAAGAGATGCTTATTCGAAGTGCTACATCCGTGACTCCTCAAAGTATTCAAAGAAACTGAGATGCTGAAAAGTGGAGCCGTGTGAGCAGGCCCAGGTGGTGAGTGGGATCTTTGCCTACCTAGATATTTCTAGTATCGAGAGTCCATGGATGTGGATCATCAGAACCCTTCACAACCTAGGAGGTTTTCCTGATTAAAACCCCCATGATCAGACCTCTCCGAAGCTAAAGCTAAATAAGTTATAACTTACGGTCAATCTTCGAAGTTCGAACCTGTTCGAACGTTGCAGGGATGATCCTCGCCAGCCCGAAGCCAGTCCTGCAGCATGTTACAGTGCAGGCTGATACATTTCTTTCTCAATCTATCAGTCCGGTTTGCTAGGACATCAGATTACATCAGATAAATTCCATGAAAAACATTTGACCAAAAGGGCCTACGAACAGCAATCAATTATCCTTGATCACGACGGTGATAACATTTTTGCGAGCTTCCAAGGCACACTGACTGCCCACAGAGATCCACTACATACACATCTAACAGGTCTCATCAGACAACCACTCATATTTGTCTTTAACGTTCGATTGCCATTCGGTGGAGCGCACCGAGCAAAAACCTTCTGTCGCCGACGTCACGCTGTAGTCTCCACTCAGGGTGGCATGGTTTCTGGAATGGCAGACACTCAGCAACATCTCTTTATCCAACCGAAAACCCAATTCGATTGAAAAAAAAATCTTCTACATCAGGGTTCTACTACACTGAGGGGCGACAGATTGATAAAACCTTTTTTAGAATCTGTACATGCGAAAGCAAATGATGATAACATAACAATACTATACGATAGTTTTTTTTTCTCTGTGTGATTGTCCAAAGTCCGTACATTTACGATGTATGGGAGCCAAGTTAGACTGTGGATGGGGGATGGGAGGGGTATGGGAGGTGGGACTGAAAATCACGGTTTGTCTCGGATGTATGACCTAGTATCGTCGTACTGCGTATCGTCGTCAACCTCCCGGTCAATATTGACGTGAATTCGCTTCATCGGAATGCTGCCAATGGTCTGGACGGGGGCGCTCACGCCACTCGTTATCGACTTCGACGACTCCGCCGCGGCTTGCAATTTGATGCGGAGGGTGATTGTATTGAACGTGATGGCCTTCAAATCAGTGATTAGCATGCGTGACCTTAAAAAAAAGGGGGGGGAAGAATGTTACTTACCACAATAGGTGTAACGGACTCTAAGAGGATGTATTGGGCGTTGATATCGCTGGCATAGAGCGCGAGCAATACAATTTCCACGATGAGCTGGAGAGCGGCGGACTCGACCAAAATGCGGAGGATGGAGAGCAGGCGTCCCTGCCCGATGTTGTAATTCGCTGATCGTTTGTGTGTGATGTAGATACGGTAACTCATGAGCCCAGTGGTGATGACGTTGAGAACGACGGCAATGGAATAGAAGCACTTGATCCACGAGTTCAAACGAGGGAGGAAGACAGTCGCGGTTGGGTCAACGGAAGCGTATGTCCCGCATACGGTGTAGCCGGCGACTGCAGTTTAGACTCGGACATGAGCGGGCTACCCCAAAACCACGTAGTAATTTACGTACTGAGATTGACTATTAACAACATTGTGGGGAAGATGATAATCTTCCAGTCGAACGACCACAGCACCCAAGTTCTGTAGATCTGAGGATTGGAAGAGAATAAGCGCCGGTTTAAATGAATGCCGTGATAGCTGCTGTACGTACCGCTGCCGCACTTCCAAGATTCTCTTGTGTCGCATAGAGTGTGTCCTTGAGGATGTGATCCCACAGTCTTAGGTTGCCAATGTACGCAACAGGTCCTCCAGGTGCAAGTCGGTCATCGACGTAACCGCGAACAAGACGGAAGGCGTTCATCACGAGGTGGAACGTGGCAATGAAGAACATGACCGCAGAAATGATAATCATTCCCTGGGCATTCCGACGTCAATGTCCGACCCCGGCGCATGTGAGGGATAAATGATTCTTACCGTAGTGTGGCGATCGCGTTTGGAACCAGTCCGGCTATAATTCGGCGAGAAGTAGACGTACATCGTCGCACCGAAGATGCACAGTAGAAAGCCTGTATCCCAGTCAGCAAGAGTGGCAACTCTCCACGACACACGACCGTACCATAGGTTATGCCCTGCGAGTGTTCAAAGTTAGAACATGATCGTCGATCAAATAGGAAGACGATACAAACCTCTACATAAGTCGCCAAAAGGAACGTTTTCTCGAGAGAGAGTTGGCCAGGCATGGCGATGAGAGTCGGAGGAGGAAGACCACGAAAGCAGGCCCAAATTTACGTCGGGCTGTTTATACCTGGACGAAAATGCTTCCGCTTAGCTTCAAACTCGGGATTTATGGGGTTGCTGAGGTTTCCAACTGAGGCGTCTGTCCGGTTTTTGATTGAATGGGTCTGCATCTGTCTCGCAACCCTGGAATTGTGAACGAATCGTTGGCGGTTCAGAACCCTTGTCACCCATCAGAAAAGAATAAATCAGCGACCATTGGACGGAATCCAGTCTTCCCTGGAGACTTCCAGGCTTCCTCGCTCCCACCCCATGCATCCCTCTGTAGTTCTGTCAGACCTTTCTACCGTGAGACTCCAGGTAAAAACAAACCGGAATGGCCGTATTGGTTCAAATCAGGAACGGGCTGGTTCAATTTGTCATCATCACAATCCTTCAACAACCCGTCTCTTCACCATCTAGTAGTCGCGTATCTTGAGCCTACTTAACAATTCCACATGGGAGAGAACACTTCTCAGATTATTTTCTTTTTTGCAGCAATGCACATCGTTACTCGCATCATCGAACAGTATGAACAGCATAAATTGAAATTCCAAGCTATCAATCCAAACTGAAGCAGGTCTGAGGCCTGAGGTATCTATAACAGGAAATGGTCTCTCTGATTCTTAAAGATAAATACATAGTCATTAAATTCGTTTACGCGCCGACCAGTCTGGTCGCAAAGCGGAGGCTCTCGAGTGTCTCCTTGTGTAG
>JAHXRV010002022.1:0-17138 GCA_019904355.1 Psilocybe tampanensis | reverse complement strand
CGCAGTCAGAAGGCAAAACCAGTGAGAGTCCAAGTTAAGAGCACGAGAAAGAACTGAGAGCATTGTAGCAGAGAAATCACATGAAATGTCGGTCGCCACAGCATGGACGAAGGAATATTAGAACTAGCAAAACAGACCTATAGTAGAGGCAGAAGAAAAGTCTGAAAGCCAATATTGCGGGCGCTTTAACTTTGGCACCAGGTTACTTGACAAATTCAACGCCCAGTCTGCGCGGCCAAGAACGTTGCAGGAATTCTCGGAACCAGCTTCGTTGGAAACCGCTTGCACAGACTTCGACTAGCACGTTCAGAGAGAACGTTTTTGAGGGCCCGGTTGGCCTGTTCAGTTCCTTTATGGTAATCATGGACACCTTGGACGATCTTCGCGCAGGCAGCCCTGTACTCTCTCTCCAAATCCATCAAACCGTCAACATGCAAGTCACTGGAAAAGAGACGATTATGAGCCGGTGCCAGGTGGTCCTTTGCTGGCACAAGAACAATACCTGGCGGAAAACATCTCTTCCAGTGCCTCGATGGTCTCTTCAATGATTAACCTTTGTCCCTCGTTGAGCGTCTCGGTAACCTCATCGAATCGGCGGGCGACATTTTGTATGACAGCCTTGAGTGCTAAATCTCAGCCAGATACACGAAATGTATCAATAAACTTGCCTCGTTGATCTTCATAAGAATCTACATGACATCAGCCTTGAATTCAATGGGAAGTTACCAGACCGTAAAATATCTCACCGCAGAAATCTTTTCCAACGGGCTTGACAGGTCCGTCCTAGAAATTTGCTGCTGCTGCTGCTTGGGCTTCTGGCGATGGGAAGCTACGGGAATACACCGACTGTAAGGTTCTGGTCCACGGCGATGATCTAAAGAAGAGCTGTAAGTCAATAAGAACCCAAGCGAATAATTGCACAGACCTGTTGACAGGTTTTTACGATTTTTACTTCCCCTGTCCAAGTTATGGGGACGATCATTGTCATCTGGTAAGTCGAAATTGACAGAAAGTCGATGTTTGTTCTCCCCTCGGCTGCCAACTCGACGGGATGATGTGTGGTTTGTCTCGATCGATGGGACTTTGACGGGGCGAGGACGAATTTCTTGAGGGGAAATGCTCCGTACATATTTTGGATGGGTCTTTGGGACGTATGGACTCGGCAAGTCCTCAGTCTCTGAACATTCCTGGACAGGTTGCTGTACATCCTGAACATACGCCGAGATCCTCTTTTCTCGAGGGCTTGTAGGCACTTCAATTTTTGGAGCATATTTCACGACTGGGGGTGAATCTTCGTGAGTCAAATCGATTGTGACCTTCGGCGCCGATTTCGGAAGCGGAGGGTTGGGAGCATTAATAACGGGCTGAGAAATAAGTCAGTAACAGTTTAATATGCCAAGCAAAGTGAGCAACCTCTTCATAATCAGCAAATTCCGTGACTTTGGTCATCATATCGTCAGATGTCTGTTCTACCAGAGCAACTTCTTTTTCGTCGACATTGAGCACCTTTGAACTGGATCCCGCATCGAGAATGTCATTAGATGGTGGCTCCTGCTTCAAGAAGTCGTCCGTCTCCCATGGAGCCTTTTTAGACTTTTTCAACCGTTCATCGTTATTGACTTGTTTCTTCGGCTTAGGTTTAGAAGGCATGTCGACAGCAGAATTCCTTGCAGAGTCTCTCCGCGAGGTTACCGATTTTTCTTTAACTGATGAGACTGTAGTCTTTTTACAAAGATTTCAGGCAAAGATGTATATGCTGTGAGGTTCAAGTACTTACCACGGTCGGCTTTTTGTCTTGGCCTTCAACCAGTGTAATATCTGGATCGGATTCGGCAATTTTCTGCGCTCGGTCCTTCGTACCAGACTTCTTCTTTTCAACCACCTTTTTGGAAGAGACGGGTTTTGATTTGGGTAAAGCCTTTCCAGCTTTGGTTTTCATGCGAGATGCTTTCGGCTCGGTGGTACGCGTAGAGCGAGGAACTTCATCGAAGTCAACTTCTGCGAGACCACTGGCAGGCGACGATACCCGAGCGGCCCGACCATATCGATTTTTTGGAAGAGGGCGTGATGGAGACAATGGGAGAACTTTTTGTGAAGCGAGACGTTGACGCTTGGATGGGGTACCTGTTTCCTCGTCCTCAGATAGGTTTGTTACTGTGTCGAAATGTCTCTTCTTAGTGTTGTCAGAAACCTTGCGCTCTCCTTTGACATGAGAAGTTTCTTTTGGGAGATGCACGGTCTTGCTTTTCTTGATCTGAGGTTTACTTCCCGCGCTTTCAACGAGTTCGGCCCCCATGGAGGGAGTTTCGGAATCTTTGGGGAGTTGGGGAGGAGGTTCTTCGATTGTAGTTAGCGAGGGGCGGTCCAGGTCTACAATAGATCCCGAGTGTTCATCTTCATCTTCGTCGTCCGTCAAAGAGATCACCCTTTTCTTCGATGAAAACTTTGGTCTAGAAAGTAAAACCTCGTTGTCCTCAGACAAATCGTCTGTTTGAAGTTCTGTTTTTTTGTCCGGTGAATCGGTCATCGAGGGGATAACAACATGTGCTTTGGGTTCAAAAGATAGGTTGCCGTCGGGATGAACAAACACGGAGTCGCTCTTCCTATTCTCGAGAAGATCCGGTCTATCCAGTGCTGTGATGTTAGCTTTCAAGATCGACTTGACCTCATGGCCCGGTACAAGAGGAGAAGTGACTAGGACTGTTGCTTGATCTTCATATGTTGGTGCTCCAGCGTTCCAGACTAGAAGGGATGTAACCTGAGGGAATGGATACTCAAATGAAATATTGCAACAATTACGTTGGGATAGGCTCTCTATTTTATCCTATGTCAAAAAAAAACGTGTCCGTGTGAGGAGCCAGGAACTTAACTTTACGACAGAAATAAGAAATCACCTTCTTCCATGTTGAGGGCGTTTTCTTTTCGGCTTGTTTAGTAGGTTGGAAGTCCAGACTGATTTCTTCAGCTTTCGACTGCTTTGTTCTGGCGGATGATTCTAGGTTCTACTTACACTATGATCAGAATCATGAATTTTTCAAAAAGAGGGCGAAAACTGCCTGACCAAACCGCGACTAATCACCGCATTCCTGAATCTTTCCAGAAGCTTACGTTCAATGTCCCAGGAAATCATTTGGTCTCCTTCGACGATATTTTGAATTGGAGTATCTCCCATGATAGGAGGCTCTGTCGCGGAAGCAACTATTCGTGCGACATTGTTGGATGAAGGTGTTTGGGATATCTTGCGTATCATCGAAAATGGGATGTGAAGTGTTTCAATTCTTCCGTCCTATGAAAGATATTTAGGTGTCGAATGGAAATTTGGCTGCAACGAGGATCACCATATCGATGTTTGCAACAAATTTAACTTTGTCGACGAAAAAGCTTGAGACATTCATTCTTTCCCCGTTCAAAGCAAAGGCGGCTACTTCCAGAGGCTGGGGGCTGATTCGAGTCAGTCTGTATCTCAACAGGTCAAGGAATCAGGACCTACAAGGAGACATCGGAGCTTGCCAATGCGTTCATGATCTTTGCAGAAGTAATACTCCAATCGGGGTCGGAGATGTTCTCGAGGCAGCGTATAATCGGGTCACTGCAACTGAACACTGACGGGTCGAACACTTCTGTAATAAACCGTGTACGCTTGTCACGGCCGACTTTAAGAGGGGGTATCAAGAGGGCAAATAAATCCAACAATGATTCCATGGCCAAAAAGTCTGCACAAGAGCGTTGTTGAATTGTACATTCTTACAAATAGGCGATGGATTATTTGACCTTTCGTTCGATATATGGTTGAGCCAAAATTTACACTAACGCTGACACGTCAGGTCTGGAGAACAACATTGTGGCAGGCAATTCAGATGATGATTGAACATACCTCCCAATGTGAGTGTCTCGCAATTTCAGACCATTTTTTGGATTTGACTCGACTGTGGTCAGCAAGAGTTGATAAACCTTCGAAGGTTAGATCTTTAAAATGCGCATATATGCACTTTGATATATCGCATACAGTTGATAGCAAGTTTCCATCGAACTCCTCATCACACCCTTGCGGACCGAAAAAGAAGACAGGACACAAGACAGGATAGAGTGCGGAGGCGATGTTATCGCGGACCTTGCCTAGGATATACAGTTCACTTTGAGAAACTTTGATAGAAGATACAAAATGAAACGGGCCTGTGGGATTATCTTCCAGAAAGTCCTGTTCAAGGGAGCAGTATACCAATGCAACTCCAAATATATTATTCCAATACAAGTACTGACCAGAATCCCGGAGAACAATGATTCTAGAAGGTGCTCCCATGGCCGTCTCGTTTCTGCCGCCTTGTTCTGCAACAGCTTGTTTTGGTGGATGAAGCGGAATACCGAGAGAGCATAATCCAGGGTTAGTGTTGATGAAATGCGGTATAATGGCAAGAGGCGTCTTCGAAGAAACCCTGTCAATTTTGTCAGCATGCCCTGAGAGAGAGAGGACAGTGCCTAGAAAATGGATTAGGGTGATAGACTTGGTAGAGCAATATTTCAAAGAGCTCACGAGTAATGCAGCCACTGACGAAAGCTGGGACATTGCATCCTGTACACCTTGATCTGTCTTCTGGGCCTTTTTCACAGTCGGAGAGCTTTCAAGGCGTTGAATAACTGATCTTATTGCATCCATGTCAGAATGAAAATGATGGGTCTTGTCCAGAATGCGTATTTAATAGAAACAAGAAAAAAGTGGGAGCATTGGACAGTCCAAGTGTGTAGAAATAGAACAAGAACAAAAAACAATAAATTGTCTACATAACGTCAGAGATCTTTTGTGACGCCCATCACAACTGTAACGTGCCCACAGCCTTCTTCGGTATTCGTCGTCCACGACGTCGGACTCAACTCTGTTCCACAACCACCACTTGGTCGTCAATTTCGTACACCACCGTAAAACTCGACAGGGCCTCGCATTCACTCACAGTACACTTACACTAATTCTAATTCACGCCAACCCTTTGTACCACTATCGATATTCTGTCATTCCCTGATCGCCTTTACCCAAACTCATATCCCCACATACATTCTTTTTCATGGGTCAGAGTAACTCGAAATACCATCGTCCAGAGGACCATCCAGCAAATACCAATGCTGTCGCTGGCGCCAGTACCGCCCCGCAGCTGGTGCCCCCCATTGATACAACTCCAGACATTCCAGGGCCCCGTCGTTCCTCGTTTCGCAAGAGCATCCTCAAGTTCGTCAAGCCGAGCAATATCCGGAATCGCATCAGTGGCTCGCCTACTCTCCCTACCGATACGAAACGCTCATGGCGGAGATCAAGGCGCTGGTCCAAGGCGCCTATCGACGATGTGACTGCAGCGTCAGATTCGCCGCCCATGGCTTCTTCGAGTACTAGTCTCACAGCTGGGCCCTCTGAGCCATCATCGCCATCAACGGGGAAAGGCAAGGAAAAGGAAAAGGATATATCACTTGAAGTCGAAGATTCCAGCGATGCTGTTATTTGTGACCAGGATGAAGCACTGCCGTCGTGTAGTACTCCTTCGCCTGACCATCCGTTAACTACCCCGATCACTGCTCCCGACGTTCCTCATGTCGCAGAACTCGAAACCGCTCAACCTCAAATCTCTGATCTACCTTTCTCTGAGGCGGACGAACCCAACTCTGTTTCTACTGAACCCGCTCCTATCTACCAATGGGAGGGAACCGAGGCCGTTCCAGTGGAACCTCCCCCACTCACTGCACCTCTCCCAACTTCCTTGCCGCCAATAGCGCCTGTCGTTCAACCCCGGCAATTTCCTCCACCTGGAACATTGGTTGTGGTTCAGGGCATTGTACATACTACCGATGTATCACGAAATAATGCTCCAACCTCCCCTCCCAATCCACCATCCGATCGTCCTGGCTCCGCAACGCCCACTCCATCAAGTCATTCCGCTCCCAACGCTGACCTTGCGCATGAAACAAGATCTCGAAATAGATTATCTACCCTTCTTCGTCGAGCGGGCTCGTCCTCTGCGGGCACTTCGATAGCCCATTCAGATTCGGATAGCTCATCGTTATTACGCTCTGGGTCCCAGCCACCTCCCGAAGATTCCACTCAGACCACAGGGGTTCCTCCCACTGAGGCTAGCGATCCACTCCAAGAGAATATCCCTCAAGCTACACCACCATCAATCCCTACATCTCCTCCGGCACCAGAAAATCGTGCGCCAGTGATCTCCTCAAGTAGCATCGATGTTTTGGGCACGCTGCTAAGGCAAGTTTCCTTCTCATGGACAAAATATAAGGTGCTCAATGTTTTATGTGATTTCAGTGTCGCGGCAGCAGCAACAGCAGCATCTCTTCTAACAGGATCTTCTGAACCTATTCTTTCCTCTGGTCTTGCTCCCCCCAATATTGCGCCTTCTCTTTCCAATACAGAACCCAGCTTTGGTTCTTCTCCTTCCACTCCATCCTTGCCATCCTACCCGCGACCTGATACTCCTATTCCTGATATCTCTGCAGCTGGCAGGACGGAGCGAATGCGTCAGGCCTGGGGGACGATACGTGAGAGACTTGGCCTTCGTCCCTCAACGACTCCCCCTGCCAGCACTACGCCTAGGATGTCTCACCCTCAAGATGATCACGCTGAGGCCAGCTGGAATCGTGTGAATGAGGACTTGAACCAATCCGCTCCGGATACGAGAGAAATGATGCTAGCAGAAATGGCCCGTGCATTTAACATTGGTCTGGGGCTCAATGGCCTTGGAGGTTTGACGTCCTCCACAAGTCAAAGTGGCCAAGTTGGTACAGACGGGGCTGCCGATGACGATGGTTTATCTGAGAGGCGGGATCCAGCAGCAGCAGCAGCAGCAGATCATTCTGGAGATAATGCTCGTCCTCCTTCGCAGCCTGAAACCGCAACACCGCGTACAACCTTGCCACCAGAAGGGAGCTTTGAAAGATTCCTGGTAGATCTTCAAAATGACCTCAGAACAGCTCTGACCCAGCCAGAAGATGAAACCGCCTCAACTGGGACACATTCGAACACTTTACAGACACAGGCGGAACCACAAGCGTCGACTACTCTGCCTGAAAACAGCGATGTTTCCTCGTCTTTAACTCCAATCATGACCACTCAGCCCCTTCCAGTCAATAATGAGGATCTTCCAGGTCTTGATGATCCTCACATACCAGAACTATCTCAGGACGGCGAAGACTCCTACGCTGACATGCCATCTCTTCAAGCTGTTTCGGATTCTGAGTCCGAATTTGACGATGCTGAGGACAACCATTTCGAGCACGATGAAGACGGTACGTATGTTCAGTCTTAATAAGATAACCCATCTAATTCTCTTTAAAAGAATTGCATCCCGCTCAGCAAGGGTCCAATAATTCTCCAACTCAAAGTCCCAATACTCAACAACAGCGGCCTAGGGAAGGAACGAGTCGGATTGATGCATCTGGTCGCATCAATTGGTGGAGATTATACCGATTCCCTCCAATCCTCTCTCCTCGGGTAGATCTCACGGGTGTAAGAATACCACCAACACAGAACACCACAGCTTCTTCGCCTCCACCAGCACCTGAATCCACTGTATCTCCAGACAGCTCCAATCCCCCAACTTTGAACTCCTCCGCCCAAACTCCACAGCCGTCCGCTTCACCCCCGTCATCTACAACTCCCTCACATCCAAGTGGAGAAGCCCCGTCCACACAATCTCCTTTGCATTCTGTCGTTCCTGTCATTGTCGTTGGACTTCAGTCAGTCAATCAAGAATGGCGACCTGACTTACCTACACAAGGTGACGACGGCATTGATCTCTTTGGCCAACCTCCCAGTGATGAAATCCATTTCAATCACGGATCGAATGAAAATGGAGAGGATGATGACTTGGAAGCCCATCACCAAACAACACCTACCATGGATGGTGCTCCTGGGCGTGGCAGGGGCCGCGGCCGAGGTTGGCATTCTCGTGCAGCAAACGCCATTCGAAATCTACGTCCAGGAAGAAGGCCCGCGGAAACCACGACTGGTTTCCCACTACCTATCATTGCGCCTGGGAGTAGAACTTTCTTGATCTATGTTATTGGCGGTAAGCATTCCTTTTAGAGTTTAGTTGATTTACAATCTCAAGCTCGGCTTCAAGGATATTACCCACCTGATCACAACATCGTGACAGGAGGGTCCAACATTTTGGATTCGTTTGAGGCTTTGTTGTAAGCCAGTCTGTTGTGGTTCACAATTCCGTATATCGATTGTCTTTGCTTTCACAGGGAGCTTGCGGATCTATTAGGTCAAGCCAAACCACCTACAGTATCGAAGGAAGACATCGACAAGTCTGGCCTAGAAATCATCAAGGCAGCCCAACTTGTTCAACACGAAAAGGATGGTAAAGTCTCATCGAACTGTCTTGATAGAGTAAGTCGTCCATTCTTGTCCATTTTACCTTTGCTGATGGCAAGCGTTTAACTTCAGTGTTTAATCTGCCTCGACGATTACGAGCAAGAAGACCCGATTCGTGTAATGTCGTGTCGCCATGCCTTCCACAAGACATGCGTGGATGAATGGCTCCAAAGGGGTCGGAACAACTGTCCAGCCTGTCGATCAACAGTAAGAATCCTCCCCTGCTAACAATGCATTTGTCTAATTACCGGCGCTATGATTTAGGGTGTTACAGGAGACTCACACACCACCACTATCCCAATGCCAACATCATAATACGGATGCCACTTTTTTGAACGTCATTTCACATGGACTCGGACTTGTCGCCCTATACTTATTTTGAAAATTCCGTTCCCTACTACACCCTTTTGGTTTTCTTCCTACCTTCCTATCCATACCCGTATGTCGGTGACATTTCCACCACGGCTTCGGCACTCTTTGAATCCTAATTCTTGTTCTTGTTCCGCTAAACGCCCTTTCCCAAACTCAAAACATATTGTCATTGTAGCACCATTGTCGTACATCTCGTTTCCGTTTTGTCCATTCCACTCGCTTTCCATCCAAATGTGTATCTTTTCCTCATAATACAACATAAATTGTTTCGGTATATCCAGTTTAACATCTCTGTCAGGTAACAGGTTCAAGAGCTCGAGGCTCGAGCACACTGACGGATCACAGATCGGAAAATTCTCGCACGTGACGATACGCGGAGGCATAACACGTACTTACAAGCAAATGACTTTGCATTTCAAAAAAATTGGCGCACAGACCCCTTTGTCTGACTCTTCCACCAACCTGCTCCGTTGCACATTCCTTTAGGAAACCTCCAAACATCAACTCTATTCTGCGAATCCACTCATGTCCTTTGTTACCTTTTCCAGAGTTCATTCCACCGCCTCCCACAATCCGAAAGAAGGAACATCTCCTCGCACGAATGTTAAACTGTTCGCGATGCGAGAAGGTTGATCTTTATGAGACTCTATCGGGCTTATCTGACTCTACTCTGGCAGATTCTTTACTTCTGGAGCTCCTTCTTTTCTATAACACGACTCGTCGCAGACCATGGAAAACGAAACATGACCTCGGGATATCTGAACTGCGCTCATTTTTCAAACATCTCAGACTATCCAAAAGATTTAGGGAACCAAATTTGCTTACCATTTCCCAGACTCGAAAATTTCTCCAGAAAGTGTACATTCCAGGTTTCTATGGACAGCGTCGCTCTAAACGGCTCACTCGCCGCTCCGGAGGACTGCCAGGAACATTGAAAGTTGCAGCGACAACGAAATCCATCGAAAACCTGTCGCATTCTGGACTTTCTGGGTCTACCTTTGGAACTTCTGGCCCACTAAACTTTGTCTCGTCTCGTTCTCGGTCAAAATCTCTGTCTCAACATCGCTCCTCACTGTCTTTACAACTCCAGTTGCCGTTTCATTCTTTGATCAGCACTTCGTTTTGTCCACCCGCAGATTCTTGTTTTGGACCATTCACTCCGCACAGTCAAATTCTACACACCCCTCCTTTCCCTCCAGAAATACCGCGCCACACCAAACGAGGAACTCCAAGGAGGTTAACCTCTCCACCCTATCCAACCAACGTGTCCCTTACTCCCATTTCTGAAGCATCCGTAATCGGCATGAATTGGCAAATGTCCCCAGTTGCTCCTACAGAAGCCATCCGAATGCATGCGCCGAGGCGTTTATCATATTCTCGAACACCAGCAAGGAAAAACAGCCTTACAACATCCAACTACACAGATTATGCTCTTAACGGAGAGAAAGTCTTGGCTTCTCCAGTCACCATTAAATCGTCCTCTTGCGCTCCCAAGTCACCTACCGAAGTCGTTTCACGTAAAGACTCGTTCTTCTCTTTCCAAGGAAGTCCTACTGCCTTGAAGGTTTAGACCAATTTGCGGTCAGATAACATTTCGCCAAAGTGCTCGAACGTTGGGCCTTCCTCGGAGGGCAAGTGATACATAATTGATAAACAGCGATACATCTACTGCGTTGGAATTTGTATGCCACCTTTCCTCTCGTAACTTATGCAATAATAACATGTTCATAGACCCACAGAGATCCACTTTTCTTCCTCCCCCCTAAGTTCGCTCCATACATACTTGTACCGTAATTAATGCTGAATTAATCGTTGATGGAAATATGGCTCGTGATCTATTTTGATCTGTCGCTCTAAATAAATCCAGCTTGACTCTTTGGCTCTGGACAACCACGGTCTCCACCCAACTGTGGAGGTGTTGTGACGAGTCTGCTACCAGAGCTTTTAAAACCTTCAAGCACTGTTCGACAAAGAAGGAGCCTCACGATGTCGGGAACGGTCAAAAGTTCGTTCTCTTCTGTACTACCCATCATAAGAGTAAGTTTTGTCATTTCCTCTCGTTTAAACCTTCAACTTAATGACAAGAAAGGCACCCAAGATTAAGAGGAAGCACCTACGGAAAGTAAGAGCGCATCATCGAATCCTGTTGTACCCCAGATAACAACGAATGCTCTCTCGTTCTCTTAGTACTCTTGGCTTCCTGATGTATTTCGTGTCAAAGGAAGCGTGAGTGACATCTCCTATGGCCTTCACGTTCAACTAGCTCACTAACAGGACCTCTTATTCTACGCAGATCATAGGTCGTATTGTGGGACCTGTGCTCACTGTCACCTTGTTCTCCGTTTTGGTGTGCTATGCCTCTGTCAGGGGTCACAAGCTGGTGTTGATAAACTCCATTGTACCTCTCCTCTCTGTTGTTGTAAGTGATCTCTTCTTTTCTTTTCTTGTCGCGACCTGTGGCTTGAATGCATTTATAGGTTGGTCTCATTTTGGTGTTCCGGTCAGTTGGGTTATGCTTTTGTGCTTATTTATCGATTCTGATTGAGCTTGTTGAATCGCAAACAGTAATGGGTAGGCAATACTTTTTTTGTTTTCATACCCATCGTAGGCTAATCATGACTTCAGCACGTCTTATGATCGCTACTGGGAAGGCCGAAAATCGTTCTCTACTCTCACAGCCCAGACCCGCAATTTATCCCGGATGATCTGGATTAACGTCGGTCTTCCACCAACAGACACCCAACCAGCATTCGCGAAAGGGAAGACGCCCACCACAACCCTGGACCATGCTCAGTTGCGAAAGCGCAAAATCGATGCTCTGAAGCTCTCGCTTTCGTTCGTCTTTGCCGTCAAGCACTATTTGCGGGGAGAAGATGGTGTCCATCACCCAGACTATCAAGGTGTCCTCCCTCGTTCTTTCGCCCGGTTTGATGAGAGTGGGTATAACACTCAGCACACGACGGCTGGGAAAACATATGCTGCTGTACGCAACGACTCCCTTGGGCCAAGTGTTGATGAGAGCCAAAGTGGCACTACGACCCCGGACCATAACAAACCCGACGCGACAAAGAGGGTTCGTGTAAAGAGGAGTAAACAACAATTGACCGATAGCTCGACACCTCTGCTCCAGGATGTGCACCGGAGTGTTGAATTTCACCCATATGCTGATGAAGCCTCGTTGCCCTTACCTCTTGTGTGAGTTTCCTTGACCAGTTTCTTCTTGTTTGATCAGCTTAAACGTTTGTAGGATCGCCCATGAACTGAGTAGAAAGATCTACAATTTCCGAAAAGATGGCTGCCTTGAAACTGTCGGACCCGCTGGTAAATTAGCGATGAAATGACACAATAACCATAATCTAATGCCCCGTTTTCAAGGTTTAAATGGTCTTACACAGATGTGAGGTTTCCCGGCTTGGCCACAACCTTTTGGCTGACTCCATTGACCCACTAGAATATCTGGCATGGTTGATCAACTTACCGCAATGGAACGTGTGGCAAATACCCCTATACCCGTCTCTTGTATAAGTTATCCCTTTGTCCTTAATGTGCACAACTCATTTCTATTGCAGACAGTATTCACCTGAAGCAATGCGTTACAATGTACCTTTTCGCTCTTCCAATGACTCTTGTCCACGATCTTGGATGGGCAACCGTCCCTGTCGTGACAGCTGTTGCATTTACGTTTATGGGTATCGAAGGAATTGCCGACGAAATAGAAATGCCATTTGGTCAGTATTTGTGTTTTAATGATCTCTGTCGAGCGTGAATTCACCAGATATCTCTATAGGTAATGATGAGAGGGATTTACCCTTGGGTAAGTTAAAAATCTCTGAAGGTTTTGTACTGATCTGACATGGGATTCATTTTACGACATCCTTGATATAGATCGCTATTGTCAAGATCTCAAAGAAGAAATCGAGTGAGTTCCCTGCAAACCTGTCCGACTTGTTATTGATGTTGGCTATTTTGTAGTTATATTATCGAGAGGCTGCCAGAGGGTGGAGAAGGCCTTCATGGTTATGACGACGGTGAAGGAGACGACTAGGACACGACCAGAGACCCGTCCATTTGGTCAGTGGTTTCATGATTTTCAGGACTTAGCAGCACGAACTTGCTGTATATCTTAACGACTGTGGGATGGAAAACATTCGTGTTGTCGCATATTTAAGCGCACCAGGATACGAAAAGGAATGGCATTCATTATAAACGTAACACTTCTATGGTCTCTACTGGAATTCTGGCAAACAGTGTTCTCCAGGTCCGTATGGCTATCAGAGAATTAAATGTAAGAAACATATTGAGCAAGAGTGTATAAACTGACCTTAGAGGTTAATGAAGTGAGGCCAGCAGAATTTTCGCTCGTTTTCCTGCCACTCTGTGGCCCTGGTTGTGGTTTCTCTCCCTTCTTGAAGGCATCCAGGATTTTCTTGGTACTTTGGGATGTTAGATCCTCCTATGAGGAGGGTATAAGAATGGGATAGACAATATAAAAAGCAAATGAACCCACATAGAAATCATCTCCAACGACAAGCATGGGTGCATTACTGCAAGCACCCTGACATTCTACCTCAATGACCGTGAATTTTCCATCCTTCGTTGTCTCGCCGGGTTTAATTCCACCGAGATGTTCGCAGACGGTGTTGAGAATTTCTGTCGAACCACGAAGCATACAAGGAGTAGTGGTGCAAACCTGCACAAAGTGTTCTCCGATTGGTTCTCTTGATCCCAGACATCAGCATCTAAGAAGTTATGACAGAAAGATAACAACCCACCTATTGAACATGGTGTAGAAGGTGGCAACCTCATAGACGCGCATTGGAGGCATTCCGAGAAGGTTTGCAACATAGTTCATGACACTGATACTAGTCCATCCTTTGTTTTGTCGTTGTCCAAGGTCGAGGAGGGGAATGACAGCAGCTTTCTTGTATTGAGGTGGATAGTGGGAGATGATTTCTTCGGCTCTCTTCATGTTCTCTGCGTTGAATTCAAAGGCGATCTAGAGATAGAGGATTGATCGTTTGAGCCAATTCAAGTCATAAAGCGACCAGTTCACATACCTTGGGGTTGTTGTAGGGCGTGTCTCTATGCTGGGGGGATTGTTATGACCATCTTATGGCTGTGATTGTTCAGGATACTCACCACGAAGAGGGCATCGGACTGCCTGGACGGTGTGGAGGAAAGAAAGCGTCTCCGAGCCAAGCACCGCTGTGCGCTCGTTCTAGACAGTCTCGAAAACATTTTGAGTTTACTGTCAACGACACAGGAAATAACAGTGGACCAGGATAAATTCTAATGGATGAACTGAGGACTTGAGTTGAGAGTTGGCGAAAGTGTCCGATTTGGCAACACGTGATGTCTCCACCAATCAGAGGCCAGGAATTGCTTTGATACTCAACGCCAGACTTGATTTTAAACCATATCCTCAATCTACTGCTCAATGTCATAGGATGTGCGGTCAACGGAGACTTTCAGCCCTGAAATTGGAGCGACAGTCTTTCTTCAGCTAGCTCTATTACACGCTGTTAAAATAAAATGGAACAGCTTACTCATTCGCGCGACTTCGCAAACCAGTTTTCCGTCGCTGTCGCAGTTCTGTGCGAGAGCCGGAAGGCTGCCGAGTTCTTTTCTATCTATTGCACAGAATCATCTGACTCCATATCTGCTATGCTTAACAATCTCTCAGATATATAAACCCTTATTCTTGTCTGGCTTTCCAGCCCACACAGGTCCCACCGTTTCATTTCGCACAATGGCTTCAAACAATCAGAAAAGCGCGTTGAATATAGTCATGGTACTGCAATTCTTTTCTAACAGTGTGCAACTCTCATCAATCTGCATAGGGAGCCATGACTTTCGGAGAACCGGGAAAGGAGGGCGCCAGAGTTCATGACATCAAGGATGTGGAAGCCATATTGGACGTCTTTCGGTCCCATGGGCACACTGAGGTACTTATGCTCTATTCCTTTGTGCCCCGAACAAAAACGTACCTTTGCTCCTGTAGATTGATACTGCGCGTGGCTATTGCGGTGGTACAAGTGAAGAATATCTGGGAAAGATAGACATCGCTGCCAAAGGTTTAAAACTGGAGACAAAGCTCTATCCCGCCAGAGTGAGACAAAATATTCACATTGATCCTAATGATGCTGAAATTTCCACCATAGGCACTTGCTGACCCGATAACCCATGACGAAGCTGTAAGCTCGATGGCGCATCCTTAATTTCTACCGACCTTCTGAGCCCTGGTATTCAATGACCCCATATATAGGGTCTTAGGAAGCATTTATTGGTCTCCTTGAAGGCTCTTAACGTCAAGTGAGGAACTTAACTCTTCTTGGCTCGAGCATGCATTAATCTTCTTTTCTAGATCTTTGGAGATGTGGTACCTCCATGGACCAGATCGCAAAGTGCCATATGAAGAAACAATGAAAGCTGTAAACGACCTCTACAAAGAAGGTTTTTTCAAGAGATTCGGGATCAGCAATTATGCTGCGTAAGCATATTTGTTCTATTACTTTGCTGTACAAATCTAATTATGCTCGTAGGTGGGAGGTCGCAGAAATTGTAGGAATTTGCAAGGCCAATGGCTACATCCAACCAACTGCTTACCAAGGGATCTACAACGCTATCCACCGATCTGTCGAGGTAGAGCTTCTTCCTTGCCTTCGGAAATTCGGCATAAGCTTCTACGAGTTCAATCCTTGTACGCATTGTAACTGGAATGCAATTTCTGAGGTTTTACTAATTATCCCAATTGATAGTGGCTGGTGGCTTTTTCACAGGACGGTACACCTCATTGAGCGACATCCCGGAAAGTGGTTCTCGATTTGACTCCAAGAGGACCCAAGGACAGGTATGTGAACATCCATTTTTCCAAGCGGTCTGACTAACTTTGGCCTAGAATTACAGAGACAGGTGAGGATCAAACACGTTTCCCTGGGACGAAACTTACAATACATTCATGATCAAGATATTGGAAGGAACCGTACTTCGAGGCTATCAAGGCCATCAAGGCCGTCGCTGACAAGAACAATCTTACTTTGGCTGAAATTGCCCTTCGCTGGATTTCTCACCACAGCCTACTGAAGAGAGAGTATGGAGATGCTGTTCTCATTGGAGCTTCCAGCCTCGAACATATTGAACAAGTATGTGTGTTAAAAATCTTTGGAGTTTTTTTTTTTTTTTATAAAAAAAATCGAAATTTGTAGAATTTGGTTGATTTAGAAAAAGGACCTCTTCGTACGTCCCTAAGTCGAATCCAAACGTATCCTAGGTTAACTGCCATATACAGCGGATGATGTTCTCCTGGCCCTTGACGAAGCTTGGTCCAAGGTTCAGCCATACGCCAGCCGATATTTCCATTAATGAAAGTGAAAGTTGAAAAAGTAGGTCGTCTGTTCGTGAACTAGTTGTATATTTGTTTTAACAGGTTTTCGCTTTCGACAGGAGAAGGAAGTTTCTTTTCGATGGTCAGTTTCTCTTTCTTAGATACTGGTCATGGCATTGATGGATTTTGTCTAGTTCTGAAGAATGGGAAGCATATCTTAATACAATGAAACAATTCCATATTTTTTGAGACTGCCATCATTGGCGTTTTTAAAATATTAAAAATGACTTTGAAGTTCACATGGGATCAACCCCATCAACGTGTTCTGTCATCCATGTTGTATTTGCAACGACTCATGATCACAAGCTCACAATGCATAAAATCTTACTAACGCTCCTCAGTTTTCACACAGTCTCTTAAGATGCTGCCCCTCACCCACCTTTACATTGGTGGCCAGTTCGTGCCCTCTAGCGATGAAGACACGTTCGAAGTTCGTAACCCCTTGACCGGCCAGGTCGTTGGACTATCTTCCTCGGCATCCAGTGACGACTGCAATGCCGCAATCAGAGCAGCCACTGAGGCTTTCAAAACTTGGGAACATACGAGTTTGAATCAAAAACGCGACATCTTTCTCAAAGCAGCGGATCTCATTCAGTCGGATAGGTACAGAGCCAAGATAGTGCAATGCATGCAGGAGGAGACGGGTGCTGCTTTGTACTGGGGCATGGGTAACTGGGCACCAATAGCGAATCTCCTGAAGACCCATGCGGGACTGTTGGATAGGTTGAGAGGCGAGGTTTATATGTCTGGAACTGTGCCAGGTGCACAGGTGACCGTTCAGCCGAGGGCTATGGGCGTGATGTACGCTCCTCTTTACTTCTACTTGCAATCTTTGTTGATATGAATCATTCGCAGCTTCGGCATAGCACCGTGGAACGCACCCATCGTTCTATCTATTCGTGCAGTATCCATCCCGATTCTCTGTGGGAATACTGTCATCCTTAAGAGCTCAGAGATCAGTCCTAGAAGTCAATCCATCGTTGCTGAACTCTTTCACGAGGCGGGTCTGCC
>JAHXRV010002019.1:0-58761 GCA_019904355.1 Psilocybe tampanensis | reverse complement strand
TCCGCCCAAATCCTCAAAAATGCCTCTCAAATCCGTAATTTTTTCCCTCTCAAATCCGCAAATCCGGACAGTGTTTTGCAGGGTCCTTCCTAATATAGATGCTTTTCGGCCCGCCCGCGGCGCCTCTTGAGGTCCTTTTGTTACTCTTTTGGGGATGTTTAGAGCGCATTTTGATATCTTTGGACCATTCTTGGAACATTGTTTCCATTCAAAAATTTTCAACCTCATTGTGTCGCAAAATTTTCGCGAATAGTTCCTCAAATCCGCAATTTCCGGACAATGCTTGGACAAAATTTCTCTCAAATCCGCGAAATCCGGACAATGCTTTTGCGATTTTTTGCCCTCAAATCCGCAAAAAACCGGACAAGCTTTTGGTAGAGCTTCCCGGGGCCTGTACGTCGCCACGCCATATACGAGTGTATACATTCCTATGACATCGATTTCCCAGTTAGAATAGTTGGGCAGTATGTAAAAGATCTACAATCAAAAGACGTACCCATAAGCATATTTTCGAGCATGGCTGCGTTGAGGTTTTTGCTGACAATAGTTTTTTCCAACACCAACACAGATAGGCCTGCCATATCTGAAATGAGGATGGTTGGTTATACTGTCGAAGCACTGACTGAAAAGACTCATGATTTTATAGAGCTGCGCTCTGGCTGTTGCTATGGTTTTTCTATAGAGGATAACAGTGCGAGACGGGGGTGGAGCATCCTTCGAACAGATTCTGTTCATCTATATTTGATCGTTGAGCAGGATTTCTCTGAGTCTCCTGGCAGCGTCCAAGGCACTACACGCGTACTGGCTGCCTAAGCCTTTGTTCAACCTTGAATTATGATGATAGCGTGATAGAATTCCCTGTTCGAATCAAGGGATCTTCGTGAATTATCATGAACATCAAAGCATTGATCTGATGAACCACGGCGATATCATATCAACATCAAGCTGTTGGGCCACTTCAACAACAATCAGATTGTAGTCGCGTACTTTACGGGAAAGTGTACAAATCCGAGTCATGATTCTCTCCATCACCTGGCAAATTGCAAATCACAGTCCAACACAGTGTTTGTCTAGCAACGATCTTGTTAAAAAAATGTACAAGGACAAAGCGTACTGATCTTTTTTCCGGTCCAGGGAACGCGAGCCCGCGCCGTGTATGATACTCTAAGAATTGGCCCAAATCCAATCGCCCTCTTCCGAGGCCCTCGCGGAGGAGTGTGTGGTATCATAATGCGGTTTCAAGTTGGGCAAAGACCTACTGAAGTTTGAACCACTAGATGGGATGCCCGTCAACCATCGACTCGGCTGTTTTGGCTGATATCAATATAACACACGTGATCGAGGTCCAGACCCTGGGCCCAGACTCAATCCACATCGACATCGACACCTAAGGATTACCCTCACTCAACGGCACAGTCCTGCCCATGATTATACCAGGGTACACGGCGCTATACACCCCCCTTTCCTCTGAGCTCCTTTTGATTTAATTTTCGCCATCATGAGCTGATATTCCGATTTCCAAAATTTTCATTCCATTTACGCAGTAAGGGCTGTTAGCCGTTGATTAAATAGAACTGTGGGCGGAATCATCATTTGATCTTTTAGAACATCCTGAAGGCCGTGGTATGCATAGCCAGTCTCCGGGAAATCCTTCGAAAGCGTGCATTGTGGGGAAACCACGAGTCGCTCATTGTCGGACATCAGCGCTTCAGCTTGAATCGCCCATCGATGCTGATAAATTCCCCCCTCGGTGAAAGACACCCAGTAATTTGCGCCATGACAACTCAGCTATACCTCCCGTACGACATCTGGGAATATATTGTCAGTATCCTCGGTGACGAAATGGATGAACTGAACAAAATCGGTACCCCCACCATGTGCCTGCGTGTACTGTCGCAATCATGCAAATCGATGGTCCCGTTATGTCGCAAGCACCTATTCTCGACCCTTAGCCTCACCGACGACGTGGAACGTTCTGGTCGCTTCAAAACCCTCATCTCAGATAATCCCTCGTTGATTTCCTATGTTCGACACCTTGTATATAAGATGGACAGGGAAGATGGTGTTCACAACTCCACCATTTTAGACGTCCTAAACAGCAGTTCATCGGTTTTACAATCCATATGCATCTGTGCTAGAGTGCACGAACACCAGTGGGACACGCTTTCGACCTCCCTACAACATACCCTGGGACAACTTGTCCGGCTGCCCACCGTAACCGAATTGCGACTGGTGGGTATGAAAGGAGTCCCTTCAACCCTTTTAGCGGCCTGCCCCAATCTCTCCAATCTCTCCCTCTACAGAATGGATTTTCGGCTTACAGATGCGCGGCCGAGTAGGACTTTCAAACCAGTTTATCTGCACGCCGGGGACGACTCATCCAATGCGATTTCCTCTCTGATTCAACCTCGAGGACAGGGGAAGAATTGGAGGGTCGTGGATTTCAGTCTCCTCACACATGCTACTTTCGATATTCAACATACGCAAGAAACAACGGTTGTTTGGAAGGTGCTCGAGCTCGCTTCCGTGATCGAGTCACTTTCGGTGCGCAGTGAGCACGATGACGTTCTTTCGACTGATTTACCTCCGACGACTAATAAAACACTGTAAGCCATCCGTCCCTTGATGTGGAGCGGGCTTGGTGCCGCGCTCTCTACGCATGCGATTCACACACTCAGAAAATTGGAGATTGTGGTCATGGTGCAAGATGACAACGAGGATCCTCTGTTCGACCTTGTCTCAGAGCTCGAAAAGACGGCAGGCCTCAACATATTGGAGGAGATCTCTCTCGATGTGACCTTCAACACAGACGTACTATGTCGACCTGCCACACAGGATTGGTCCGAGTTTGACGTACTGGTAACCACTCCTGGATCATTTCCATTGTTGAAACTTGTCCAGGTAGAGATATTATGGGCTATCTTTGGGAACTGCGAGAAAAAAACAATGGAATCGATACAAGAATCGAGTTTTCCGAATCTACAGAAGGGTAAAACAGTAGAATTTAGATTCTCTTCAGAATATGAACTCCTATAAATACTAGTTAGATCTGGATCGTTCATCAGTTTGATTCAGCAGAATATCAGCGATCGATTTTGGGATATAGCGGTGAAAAAAATTGAGTTGGTGACTCGGAGGTGGCATGTGCAATGTTGTAGCAGTCGGTGTCGGTGTCGACGGTATGGATAGCACGCGGGAAGTCACCACTGCCGTTAGACGTCTCGGGTTCAGGGATAATCAAAACCTAGATCGATTGAACATCCATGTTTTTAGAGCCATCACAAACGACGCTGAGTGCGAGCGTATGTGGGAGAATGTGGGGCGATAAGTACCATGCCGATGACGATAAGGCATAGGAGGCGACGCGACGGAGGCGAGGAGATGAAGCCACCACTCGTTGATGGCGGAAGTAAAGGTGTAGGCGCAGCCGACCACGGCGACGAAAAGTCCGAAGGTGTGACAAGTCCAATCGCCCTCTTCCGAGGCCCTCACAGCAGTTCCACGAAATCTTCCAAATGTTGCGTGGATGCCCCACAGTTGCGATCTCTGCCTGCTGAGAGCAGTTAGACGGGTATAAAGAGAGCGGGAGACAGCGAACTACGAGCGCCAACAGATGATTCGGGTGATGTAGGAAGTGATGGCTGGATGGGACCAGACTACATCGAGACCAAGATTCCTGTTACAAGCGAGGGATGATGCGAAAAGGAGATACTGAGGGGTGGGTACACCCGAGCGCGTAACGCCTGCTCACAATGATCGAGCCTAAGCATCTGAATCAGCAAGTCGCGATAGTAGTGATTATTGATGAAAATAGGTATGCGTACCTTGTCCAAAGCACCTTTCTTGAGTCTCTGATAAGCGACTGCTTCCCATAATACCGATATCTTCGACATCTGGGCTGTCGGTGTCGGCAGTGACAGTATTTGAAAGCATAGGGTGTTGGACGTCAAAGGTTCCACGTAGCGAAGAAGAAAGAACTAGACAAAAACACACGCAATATCCCATAAAACTGGCAGCAGGGCCCGCCGTCCGCTCTTTCCAGCCTGAGCCTTGCTCACTGTCGGATCTCTCCTTCCAATCGCTACGGCCTTGAAGTTCTCCGCAAGTTCTCCGAGTCCAAAAATCCTTGTACCATGCGAAGTGAATCCGGTATATGGATTGCGAAGCCTCAGATCTCAGGGGTGGTTGCATTGGTGAGCCTAGGTGCGTGATTAGAGCCTCAGAGAGGACGACGGATAACCACAATCACTTCGGATTCTACACACCTGCGCCACCTCAACGTCAGCAACGTTAACAGCCGTCACGAACGAAGCGAAAATCATACGAACGAGGTCCGTGACTCCGTTGGCGTTTCGAGAGCTTGAAGCGGGTGTGGCCATTGTTGTTTTACAGGGAGTGGAAGAGCGAAAAAAGTGGTTTTGTGGCAGCAGGCGGGAGAGATAAACATTTGGAGCTCAAGGCGCTCAAGGATGGAGATACTTTGGCGATAGGCCGTCGATGAGGATGCCGGACGGATGGAACGAGAAACTTGCCACGAGAAAGCCAAGGGAGAATTGCCAGCGAACCAGCGGTCCGGTGTTCCGAACAGTGCGAACACACCGCGACGCGGCCTCGAGCACCAACTCTTGACCAACTCAAGGCACGAAACTGCTGAAATAAAATTCACATAGTACCAAGGCAGGAACACTCGCCAATGATCGATGATCATCGAAGATTCCATCGCGCTAGCAGAGCTCATATGAGGCAGGTCAATCTTGGGTCAATCAGTGGACACTCGTAGATTTCACTAATCAAAGTTCTATTCTTGTCTGATGGTGGAAAGAGACCCGCCTCAACCAAACCTTCTAGTGGGAGTGTTGTGGGTGCCCACATGCAGGAACGGGAAAAGAAGGGAAAAGATCGAACGATATGGGACCGGATGTCCCTATGGTTGAGAAGACTTGAGGAGACGGTGACATTGGTTGGTCTGGTATACATAGTGTTGGCCTTTATAGAGGATGAGTCCGCCGCAGGTATGTATCAGAACCGATCTCAGGGACCAGAATCAACACCCGGACTGCATGTCTGGGCGTAGCTCTACGGTGGTCCTGTGGGTTGACTTAAGCTAGATACAGGATGTTTGATATCAGAATTATCTATCCTGCCATATATCCCACGCAAGATCGTGTTTGTGCTCTACTAGCTCAATCATGCGCTGTTCTAGCAGGCTGTACCGTGACTTGGACGTGTGAGCCATCAGATTTAAATTCCAGCGCGACATTAACGTTGTTGAGATTCATCGATAGTGATCAATTGATCTCCGTTTCTTTCCATTCTCCCATCGAGCAAATATCTAAACCTTTCCGCCCTATCCGGGACGTTTCCCAAACACCATGTCAACGCGATCAAGCCTATCTTATGAGCTTTGGGCGTCGATCATCGACATCCTCGCCGAGCCAGAGGATCCGTTCGATTTCAGCACCTCACCCGAGACAAAGGATCTACAGGCTCTCTCGCTAGTCTGCAAATCAATGGTCGCGCTATGTCGCAAACATATATTCTCCACGCTGGATCTCAACACGGACACTGAAGATTCAGGTCTCTCACATCGCTTCGAAGGCCTTGTCATAGTCAACCCCACATTGATTTCTTATATCCAACACCTCAACTACCAGAAAATGGATTTGACAGAAGAACCTCACAATACCGTCATTCTGGAGGCGTTGAAGAGTCGTTCAGCGGTCCGATTACAGCGTATTGATGTTTGGTTGTCAGGCATCACATGGAACAAGCTTCCTAATTCGCTGAAGAGCGCATTGGAACACCTCATCCGCTTGCCCAACATCTCCGAGCTCGACCTGGCCAATATAGATGGTGTCCCTCGGGACCTTTTTTCAGGATGTGGTAGCAACCTCTCCAGGATTTCCCTCAAAAATATCACTTTCGAGCTCACAGATGCATGCCCAACGACAACACCCAAACCAATTTACCTCAAAGTAGCGCAAGGTGCCTACTCCGCGGTGCAGTCCTTAATGGATCCAGACTCGAATCCGGATCGGAGACAGAGAATCCTTGATTTCAGTGGCCTGAAAGAGGTTTCGTTCTATATCAGTAGGCTTCTGGGCGAGAAAGAAATCGCCTGGGAGGTACTCCAGATCATCCCCGAGATTGAGTCCCTAGCATTACAAAGTGGGTACACAAACTTCCTGTCAATCACCATACAGCTAACGTTGTTTTCCTGCTGCTCAAAGCGACCGAAGGACCTTTTGTCATGTGGACAGGACTGGGTGCCGCCTTGTCCCGTGGACATGCGATTCATACGCTCAGAAAGCTAAGCGTCGCGACATCAGTTATAGGCAACGACTACGATCCGCTGTGCGGCCTTGTCGCCGAGCTCCAAATGACCGCAGGCGTCAACAGATTGGAGAAAATCGAGCTGATCGTCTATTTCGACATCATCCCAGGTGACACGGAGGATTGGTCGGAATTTGACAATTTGCTCGCAACAAGCGGATCGTTTCCGAGGTTGGTCTACGTGTATATTGAATGGAACACCCCCACAAAACACTGCGACTCAGGTGAAGCGGAAGTCCTAAAAGACACAATGTTCCAGAAATTAAAGAACAGCGGAGCGGTGGAGCTCAGGTTCGAAGTTAACTTGGAATAATTCGATATTGACATGTATTCAAAACCCCGTTTGACACTTCCATTCACCTACACGATCGCAGATAAATATCTGACAATTCATCTCAGTTCCCGAAGTAGATATTCTCCCAATTTATGCATCTGTTGCTAGTTTTTTTACATAAATCATCAACGCAAAAAATTGACGCACATTTGATATTCGAGGGTTGTTAGAACGCATGATATATGTCTCATGTGTACTGTGCTTTGGAAGTTCTATCTTAGGATTAGTCTCGCCGGCGAACATAAACTGCGTAGTGACAATAATTCGTTTAAACCAACAGGCCTGGCTAACCATCGGTGCTGTATATAAAGGCGCATAGACGTGGTCCTCAGTTTCCTCAGCTGGTCTCCCCAACACAATCATTCGAAATCTGTATCCCTACACTAGGCTCAATATGCGATATTTTTCTCTCATTGCCATTCTCGTTTCCCTCTCTATTTTCGGTTCAGCCGCTCCCGTGGATACAAACGCTGAGGCCGGTCCCAGCAGCAAAGGAGCAACTGCGCACCCCACGACGCCGAACCAGGCTCCCACCTCCTTGGAGCCTGGCCAGATCACATCGTGGAGTCACACCATTGCCACGACAGGTCCACCTCACTTCAAGCCACTGAGGGTCCCGCAAAAACGACAGGGGTCAACGGAACTCCGTTACGACCGATTTCTAAACACTCCCCATGGCTTGATCGTCACCAAAGACCATGGTACCCATGTTGAGGGCGTGACGATAACTCATACTGTCCCAAAGAACGCCCAGGGGCTGGACAAGCAATCTGGACACTATGGGGTTGTATCCGTCGACAAGAAGAAGCCAAGTTATATCGTCAAACATCCTGTGAGTTACGCTGCAAAAAAAGACGCCATCGCTCTCCCACATCCGGCTGGGATTGCCTCAAAGAGCATTAGTCCAGAAAATCTGGCCAAGCTCCGGGCTGATCGTACGTCTATTCATGTGCTTTGATTTCTTTTGATTTACACCATTCGTTTAACTGTATCTCTCTACTTCTAGTTTGCAAACCAGGAGCCAAACCGTATGTGGTCGTTTTACCTGATACGAATAACGATGTTCATCTTGAGCCATAGGTGTTCTGCACAGAGAAGCGCAGCAAGTTCCTCAAACGCGAAAGCGGCCAAACCATTTGCTCTACACAGGAAACCCTCACCACCAAGGAAAGAGCCCGTGGGCAAGCGAGTTAGATCGAGTTTGGGGAAGCAGAGTTTGGGGAAGCATACGATAATTTAGATCGTTCGGAACGAACTTCGTGTACCTCTCACGCTTCCTGTCGAGTTTGAGTACCTAGTGTTAGCGCTGTATACCGACTCTAGTGCCCACAAGTTATTTATTTATACTGGACTCATCCGTCTTCCGATATCACGGGCCGTCCTTGGGATTGATCACAAAAAATGTATCCGACATACAAGAAGGACCATTACGAGCGCCTATTCTTGATGTCAACCGATCGTCTCAAAATTTGAATTTGAAAATGATGAGCACCATGACTCTCCGTCAGAGTCTAGGTTGAATCAAAAGCAGTCTAGAAGAACCAATTTTCGATGTGGCGCGATTGAATTCCAATGGCCTCTGTCCCAGCCCCGAAGTTGTGTGTACACTGGCAGTGTACAGACCCAAATTCGTCATGATCAAAGTGCTGTCGTAACGTAACTCCTCTGGGGCGAGAGGAAGATCAATCAGGGAAACCTGTGGGCGCTTCTGGATGGTCCGAATGTGTGGGTAAATCCGTGGACTTTGAATTCATCCGATGTAGTACTATGTTGGTTAGTGCCAGTGTGTAGCGGTGGGGCCTAGCCAAGCCTGGTTAGCTGAGTGCCGCGACATTGATATCCCGAATTTGTCAACTCGTGTGCGAATCATTTGATCTGTTAGCGGACATGTTCAAAGCTCGCTGTGATGGTCGGCAGCTATCAACCATCACGACCCACAGCAAAACGGTCCGAAAGATTGTTCGCAAATCTGGCGTAGGAGGACTAGTTTTGGACTAGATATCCGATTTTTTTTCAAAGCCCGATCAATTTCAATTTTTCCCTCAGTGAAATGCACAAACACCGGAATCATCATGAATTGAAGACCAAGAACGCAAGTAAGAGGTAAGTATTGGGAATCTTGAGGACAATCAGGGAGGGAAGTGATACTGGAACCGCGAGAAGACATATAGACATGATAGATATAGACATAGACGTCGCGAACGACACCTGATCGAGCACAAGTTACTAGAAACAGTCATGCCATCCAGACGCACCCGTTTTTTTTTTTTTTTTCTACCGAGATCAATCGTGTTCTTCTGACAAGCGTTCGGAAGCAGACTGTTGGACGCAAATTGGACGGCATGAGTCCACGTACAACGAAGCGGTTGAGCTCGCGTTCGAAGCAATTCAATATTGACTCCGCGTGTTGGAACCATCACGGGCCGTCCTTGGGATCGATCAAAGTAAATGCATCCGACATACAAAAAAGAACATTACGAGCGTCTATTCTTGATGTCAAAATGATGGTCTCACATTTTTAAAACGACGAGCATCATGCTACTTCATCGGAGTCCGAGTTAGATAAAAAAAGAGTTTAGAAGAACCGCGATGGCTTCTGGCTCAGCACCGAAGTCGTGTGTACACCGAAGTCGTGTGTACACTGCCAGTGTACAGACACGCATTTCAAATTTGTCATGATCAAAGTCCTGTTATCACATAACTCCGTTGGGAGAAAGGAAGATCAATCAGGGAAACCTGTGGGCGCTTTCGGATCCAAATGAGTGGAATGTTCCGTACTATGTTTTGAATTCATCCGACGTACTATGTTGGTTAGTGTGTAACAGTCGGGCCTAGCCAAGCCTGGTTAGCTGAATGTAGCCACATTGATATCCCGAACTTCGAAATTCGAAATGGGCTGTGAAGAACATGCTGTCAGATGTCGAATTCGAGAACTGTGCGTGTGCGAAACATTTGATCTGTTAGTCGACACGTTCAAAGCTCGCTGTGATAATTGACCATCACGACCCACAGGAAAACGGTCCGAAAGATCGTTCGCAAATGTGGCGTAGGCGAACGAGATTTCGATTTTTTTAGTGCTCGACCGATTTCAATTCTTGCCTCAGCGAAATACACACAGTGACTTCGTACGCCGTAGCAGCTCAGCAATAGCACTGCAAGTTATTGGTCTGGGTCAGACTTTCTAAAAAGGATATCGTCAAAGAAAACCAGACCTTCGTACAAGAATTTCTCAGGCGTTCGCGCCTTGCTTGATGACATTTCACACAGTGAAATTTACAATTATGGCCGGTACGAAATGAGCCGGGCGACACTGTCTATCAGGACGGCGTGTATGAGATGGCCACTACCCGTGGACATACTGGATGAACATGTCTATTGTTTCAAGCTCTTGACCTTGACGAGATGCGGAAAAACAGGAGCATGACGGCGTTGGTGACTAGGTGGAGCTCACCCAAAACGAGACCCTCATAACGAAGGGGGAAGACACGCGTACACCCCATCCTTTAGACCGAAATCATCGCCACCTTCCTCCCTCCACGCCCCGGTCCTGAGGAATCCCCTCGTTGGTCAAACTGTGGAGGAGTTGATCCTAGGAACACGACCACTGGACGCGTTTCTTGATGTCAGCCTCGGGTTTCATAGAATTTAACATGTGCCCAACCACCGAGATCAGAATGAACGCAAGACAAGACGGGCGGCTGTGACCAACCACGCTGAAATGTGGTTATACGGCATGTCCCATCCGTCCCTAGCCTCACCGACATATCTCCGCCATTTCCTCCACACTTTGAAATGTCGAAAAACAACAGGTCAAGCCGTGCCCGGCGGGGATGATCGATGAGGCTCGAGACAAAACGATCTGGGTGATGTTGCATTTCAAGAGATGGACTAGGTTTGTGAGAGTTGAGCCCGATAATATGTTTGGATCCCGTAGAACGCAATTGACAGCAGCCAGAGGGGATGTTGCTGGATGTCGAACAAGGTTTGAACAAAAGCGCGAGTCATCATACGCATGTTCGTTTCTGTCCCTGGAGCTAAGGCATAGACGTAACATGGACGAGACCTTGAGCTTGAGCTTGAGGCCTTTGGTATGGAGTCTTTCCAAATCCCGTTAATCCAGAGAGCCCCAGAGAATCGCAAATGAGGCAACGAGGACGTCGATGAGGATGGGGTGAACAAGAAAAAAAAATACTCGGTGACAAGTCACAATCAAAGTCACGATACATTTTGGCCGTTCCGACGCGGTCCGACGGTTTCCGACGTTCCGGTGAGGAGTTCCGACGAGTTGTTGAAATATTTTCATCATGATCTAAATCCAACACTTCAAGCTTGTCCAATAGACCCTTGCGCAATTGCTTCCACCAATAGTTTGGAGGGATGAAATTGACGCACTACCGATTTTATGGATCACGATCAACATCATACTTTTAAACTAGTGATTCCATTGCCGGTATTTATCAATAGCAACTTTCAATCTAACCCATCCTACACTCCGTGAATGGGATATTGAGCGATGGAAAATTCACACCCAGTGAATCGTACTTGAAAACTCAAATTCAATGGCTTTGCTGTCCAAAAGATTGGGGAAGTTTTGCTTCGTTATTCGAGCCTCGAATTCCATCTCGTCTCCACCCCATACGACCCATAAAATTTCTATCGTGACCTTCTTCAACATTGGGAACGAACCAGGTCTGGTCAACAGTCTGTCGAACCCCAACCAGTCGCCCGTATCAACCCGATATGCAGTCTCGCCTTGGATGGTGACAAATAGCGATACCTCTTCCAAAATATTCATCCCGGAAATTACGCCGAGTTCAGGGACGAGATCGCGCAAAGGATTGTCACCTTCTGAGTCTACATATGGTCCGAGGGCCACACTCCTGAGTGTTCCAACATGTGCAGATAGGCAGGCTCCAAGTCCGGTCCGCGATAGTGGCGTATCAACTATAACCAATCGTGCCTATGAACATTATAAAAACATGCCTGACAACATGGCACTCACGGGTTATATCCAAAGATTGGAGTTCTTTGCTCTTATAGAGCACCTGATGCACGATTTCCGTATCTCCAGCGCTGACAACGCCCCAGAATTCTCCCTCCTGCAAGCCGCTAAAATCGATGGTCCTTTTATCCTGGGTCTGTCCAGAGGGCTGCATTAGGGTCCAAAGGCCCTCGTAAGAACGGGTGGAAGCGTAGAGATACTTTGGCTTGAGGGTCGACGCCACGCGATTCGCAATGTTGACGTCCGAGTCATCATCATGTGTAAATTGCACATCGTTGAGATTGAGGTGAGTGACGTTGGTAGAACTGAGGAAAATGGACATAGGTACGAATTTCAGTGTTGAAATGTCAAGTTTGGTGACGGTAGGCTGGTGTATTAATCGGTCCATCAGGACCTGGAATGACCTTGGAAATGTGTTCCAGTCTCTTCCCCTGCCCACTAGATAAATAGACCGCAAGGATGCTGAACTACAAAGGACATCAAGGATCTCTTGTAACCGAACGTCATCTGGGAACCAGATGGCAAGGTGAAAATGTCGAATATGATGAACTATTGCAAGGTTAGAGATCAGTTGGTGGAAGCGGCCGACACTATTGTTGGGTACATGTGGTTCAGAGTAGTCGTCCAGCCTGATCTCCGAGAGTAAGTGCCTGCGACATAATGGAACCATGGCTTTGCAGGTCAGTGCCAAATTGCGGAGTTCGAGCATTGACGGGCGGTCCGAATCAAGTTCATCGCCCAATATGTCGGTAATGAGTTCCCAAGTATCATGTGTGAGCTGGACGCTGGACATCACGTAGAGAAGAAGAGAGGCGTGGCAGGATATGTTGGGTGTCGGGCGACGTCGTGGTATCAGGTTAAGGAACGTTCCCTGATGATCAATCTACCCACTGGGTTACATAACCTCGGTATTACGAGCCCTCCGAAGGAGCGATTGCTGGTTTGAAAATGAAAGGAGAGAATCATATATTACTTAGACTTGGTAAGGTTTCTCATACAAATTATTTCGGTCTTTGAAATGCTAAAGTGAGCAATCAATCATACGGAGTCGCCGGCCACACGTTCCCCAACCCAGACAGACTGGCCAACAACACCTCAAACGCCGGAATCATCATGAATTGAAGATCAAGAACGCAAATAAGTATTAGGGATCTTGAGGATAATCAGAGAGGGAAGTGATGTCGTAGTCCCGAAGGGTCAGGAGCATCGACCGGGAACACCAATCATCTATGTGCAGGCGACGTAGGATACGGGACACGTCGCGAACGACACCTGAGTACTGAGTGAGCACAAGTTACTAGAAACAGTAATAACATGCAGACGTACCTCCTCCAGCATAGACTGTGCACACATCTCTCCACCACAGAACCGTCCGGAACCCGTTTTCCTTTATACCGAGATCAATCGTGTTCTTCTAACAAGAGGATGTAGACGGCATGAGTGCACGTTCAAGTTACCGTAGCAGCCTCGAGAGAGATCGCGAGAGAGAGGGTTGTATGTTCGATAATGAGATGGTCTGAGACGAGCAAAGAGGCATGCCAGTGCAGGAGAGGAACGACGGTACCGTCGATGTTGTTCGTTGAACGGTGTATCCCACCGACGAGCAAGCGACGAGTGCATCTAATTAAAGTCATCCCCACGAAATTTGAAGGCCATTGTCCACGAGCCTGCCTAATACAAAGAGGAAGTACTAGCACTGTGGTATGTTTGTCGTCCGGGAAATGGACAAGACTCTCGCTCTCGACTCAGGCCACCGCACCAAAGAAAGCTTCTGTGAAGTGATCTGGGAGGGTTTGAGCCCCCAGGAACGGATAAGCAAGCAGTGTGTCGTATTAATGTGTACATGAATACGCGGCCGCGACGCAAGCCCCTTTTCAGCAGAGGCACAGATTGTCGTATAAGTCGCCAATGTCCAACATCCAGCGCCCATCTGGCGAGGGTCAGAACGGGGCATGGTAGCCAAATTATATTGGTTCATTTAGATTTTTGCGTCCAGGCGAGGTAATACCGTGATATCAAGTGTGGCACCAGCACGAAACCCGTTGTAGACGAGATGCGACATAACTTATGCCAGGAGGAGATGATGGAGTCGATTAATCGATTAGGGGGGTGACAGACGACAACGACAAGGTGCATCACCTGCTTGGCCAGAAAAGTTAGCAAGGCAGATGAAAGTTGTTACGTACGGATTTGAGTATCGGTTCAACGGAGGGCTGTGTGGAGGTCAGAACCCGGGATGATCGATGAAGCTGAAGTTCCATGAGCGTCCCCCAATCCTCGGCGTTCTTCCCTGACTCCGTCATGTTCCAAATGGCCTCTTTCGCTTTCGCTACCGCCACCTTAAACACCTGCCCGAGGCCAGAACAGTGGACCACCACACAAAGCGGTCGGCTGTCATACTTCCTAAGCCTCATAGGTCACCTCCCCAACTGATCTGGATTTTCAGAGAGCGGCCAAGAGAGGATGACTTTGTGAGCGGTGATTCGGATGATAGGTTTGGAGCCCTGGAAGATTCGATAGCCAGAGGGGATGTTGTTGGATGTATGCGTTGCCAGTGAAGAGTTCAAAATCAAAGAGTTCGAAGGAAAAAAGCAGTGTAGGTGACGTGTGACTAGTCATAGATTACAAGTAACGGCCCTGTGACCGGCCCTGCGGCTCTCCAGGCTCCGAGTGTAGTGCATGAAAACGTTAAAGTTTAAACGTCCAAAAAACGTCCCTCGAGGCCATTGAAATCCACACATTCACCTCAGACTCTAGTACTTTCGCGACCGGGACATCATGCGACCCCTCACACAAAAGAACAAACTGCGCTTCTTGACCCTACGATTTTGAAATTTGAATTATCTCGATGGATGGTTTGTCCGACTTTGGTCGGCAATTGTACGAGGTTTGGGGAGCACGCTCACTGCTGCTATCAGAGTTGCAACGGTTTCGAATATACATGTTATGGATCATAGTTTCAGAGTATTTACTCCACGTACCAATGGCAACTTTCCATCCTCTATTCCCAATAAATTGTCCTACACTCCATGACGTTGAACGCTGGTGAACTCACATCCAGCCAACATCACTTTCAACGCGCAATTCAAAGGCTGTGCTCTCGGAGAGGTTGGGGAAGTTTTGTTGCGTTATTCGAGCCTCGATTTCCTCCTTGTCTCCTCCCGGTACAACCCATAAAATATCTATAGTCACCGTCTTCAACTTCGGGAATGAACCAGGTCTGGTCATCAGGCTGTCAAATCCAGACCAATCGGCCGTGTCAGCCTGATATGCAGTCTCGCCTTGGATGGTAACATCCAGTGATAGCTCTTCCAAGATGTTCATCCCGGCAATTATGCTGAGCTCAGAGACGAGATCGCGAAAAGGATCTAAGTCCACATATGATCCTAGGGCCAAACTCTTAAGTGTTCTGACATGCGCGGATAGGGAGGTTCCAAGTCCGGTCCATGATACTGGCGCTCCGGCTACAACCATTGAACATTACAAAAATAAGCCTGACGACTTGGTACTCACTGCTTATATCCAACGATCGGAGTTCTTTGCTCTTATAGAGCACCCGATACACGATCTCCATCTCTCCAATGTTGTCAACCTTCCAGAATTTCCCCTCCTGTAAACCACTGAAATCAATGGCTCTTTTATCCCGGGTCTGTCCAGAGGGCTGCATAAGGGTCGAAAGGCCCTCGTAAGAACGGGTGTTCGCGGAGAGATACTTCGGCCTGGCAGTTGACACTATGCGATTCACAGTGTCGACCTCCACATCATCGTTATGCGTAAATCGCACATTGCCGAGAGTGATATGAGTGATGCTAGTGGAACCGAGGAAAATGGAGGTCGGTACAGACTTCATTGTTGAAAGATCAAGTGTGGTGACGGTAGGCTGGTGTATTAATCGTTCCAGTAGGGTCTGGAATGACCTTGGAAATGTGCTCCAGCCCTTGCCTGCACCCCATAGGCAGATAGACCGCAGGCACGCTGATCTACAAAGGACATCGAGGATCTCTTGTACCCGAACGTCATCCGCGAACCAGATGTCATGGTGAAGATGTCGAATATAATGGATTATTTCAAGGTTAGAGATCAGTTCGTGGAAGCGGCCAATCCTACTGTCGGGTGAATTCTTTTCAGAGTAACTGGTCAGGTTGAGCGTTGAGAATAAGTGCCTGCGACACAGTGGAACCATGACCTTGCAGGTCAAAGCCAAGTTCCGGAGTCCGAGCATTGACGGGCGGTCCGATTCAAGTCCATCGCCCAGGATGTCGGTAATGAGTTCCCAAGTATCATATGTGAGCTGGACGCTGGACATCGTGTAGAAAAGGAAGAAGAGGGGCGTGGCAGGATATGGGTGTCGGGCGACGTCGTGGTACCAGTTGAAGGAACATTGAAGCCCTTCCCTGATGATGAATCCACTGCCTTGGTTACATAACCATCACAAATTTTGTATGATTGCTGGGTTGAAAGGAAAGAATCATATGTTCAATGGACTGCATATGTAACGTTCCTCATACGAATTATTTCAATCCATGAAATGCTAAAGTGATCAGTCGATCATACGTTCGGCCATACGTTCCCCAACACAGACAGACTGTCCAACAATAACTCAAACGCCGGTAGAGGTCATGACGGTGCCGCGGGTAGGACCGATGCTCAACAGACAACATATGAAGCTAGGGAAGGCTAGGGAGGTTAAACGGGATGTGAAGGGACGAGTCTTTATTTGAGAAGGACGGCCGCGCAGCACGCAAAGCGAGACTCTCCGAGTCATAGCAAAGGGGACAAAAACGCACATACATAGTATCCTCGAGAACTGGGCAATCACCGTTCCCTGGTTTTGACCGGCGCGACACTCCGATCCTAATTGGTTTGATGACGAATTAAACTACGACCTCAATCGAACCTCAATTCATTCCAAACCCATTCGCATCGTTCACCTGAGACTTCAGTACTTCAGTTCTTCTTGATATCTCGGGGGCGTGTAAGTATATGCTCATTCCACTGCACCCTTCATAATACATTCATCATGGATCATGCTTTTAAGGTGTATACCAACGACAACTTTCTATCTACTTACATGTCCCATACTGTGTGATGAAATCACACGACGGCGAAGGGGTGTTGGCGATAGTGATGAGTAGGTTGACGAATGGGTTCGTGCTATATGGGTTGATTAGATTCAGACCCATTCGACCCGACTTGAAAACCGAAAACCTAGCGATGTGGAGGCCAAGAGGTTAGGAAAGTTTTTCTCCGTTATTCGAGCCAGTATTTCTGTCTCATCTCCGGTCCATGCTCCCCATGAAATTTCCACCGTGGCCACCTTCAGCATGGGGAAAGAACCTGGCCTAGTCAGTAGAGAATCAAACGCCAACCAATCCCCCGTGTCAGCCCGGCATTGCACGTCGGTGCTAAACATGACACCCAGAAGAACCTCCTCAAGAATGTTTATCCCCGCAATCAATTCGAGTTCATGGACGAGATTGGACAGAGGTTCATAGTCCTCTGATTCCACGAATGATCCTAGGGTCAAATTTCTAAGTGTCCTAACATTCAAGACAGATAGGGACGCTCCAAGCCCGGTCCATGATAACGGTTCTGCCATCACTGTCAATTATGTATATGTAAAACTGTTAACGCTCATGAAGGTATGCTCGACCACTCACCAGAAACATTCAACGATTCGAGTGCTCTGCTAATCCGGACAATTTCGCACACCAACGCTATGTCTGCCACAGTGTCGCACATATCGAACTCCGCTTCCCGCAGACCACTAAAATCGATGATCCTGTCATCTTTTCTCCGTTCAGAGGGTTGTAGGAGGAACCCAAGACCGTTGAGATCAGGGCGTGCACAAAAAGAGATAGGTCGTGGACTTGTTGAAATCACGCGGCCCGCCTCCAAATCATCGTTGTGGGTAAATCCCATTCCACCGGTGGTGATGTGGGTGATGTGAGTGGACCCGAGGAGAATCGACGTGGGTACGGATTTCATAGCGAAAATCTTGAGTGAGGTGATGGTGGGCAGGTGAACGAGTCGATCCAATAGGATTTGAAGTGGCCTTGGAAATGTGTTCCAGTCCTTGCCTGCTCCCCATAGGTGAACGAACCGCAAGCATGTTGATCGACTAAGCACGTCAAAGATGTGATGTAGACGAACGTCACCCGGGAAGTAAAGATCATGGTTAAGGCGTCGAACGTATTGGACTATTGCAGGGTTCAACAGCACCTCATGTAAGCGGCCAATGAGTTCCGGTAATTTTTCTTTTTTCCAGTAAGGGACGGTGAGGTCGAGCGTTGAGAATAAGTGCCTGCGACATAATGGAACCATGGCCTTGCAGGTCAAAGCCAAGTTTCGGAGCCCCAGCATTGACGGGCGGTCCGGGTCTAGTCCATCACCCAGAATGGCTGTAATTAGTTCCCAAGCATCATATGTGAGCTGGACGTTGGGCATCGTGTCGAAGAGAGGAGAGGGGTGGGAGGAGGTTGGTGTCGGGCAATGTTGTGGTACAAATTGAAACGCTGAAATCTTCCTTGATGATCAATATCCCTCATAATTACGACGTGGCAGTGTTTACTAGATACGAAACGATGGAAGATTGTGGTGTGGGTCGGCAAGGGCAATCCACGGCATCGAACTTTGATCGAACTGGCTTAGTCATGATTTTCCAGCACCGTTTGGGTCGATGGTGGCTCCAGTTGATAAATAACTCAATCGAAAGAAAACTGGAAACTGGAACCGGTCGATAATCGTTGAGCATGGTTTGAACTATGTTCAAAAAAACGAGCTTCAATCAGTTTTAGATAAAGGGTAATTGACGAATTCGCACGCCGCCCGAGGGTCCGGACCTCGATCACGTGCGGACAAGGTTGAACACAAGTTGATCAAAACAGTCCTGTTTTCTTGTATCATAACCGCATATCGACCCATCTGCTGGTTCAGTAAGTGCTTGTTTAAGCTATATTTTTATATGTAAGTCACGGTTTAGGCCTACATAACAAACAGATGGAACAATTCGTCAACGTCGAAAGTGTGCCGACCGAGATTTGGGCGCAAGTATTCCAACAAGCCCAAAAAACGCGACTTGTGGAGGCCCCATACACCGAAACAAAGTATACACAACGGGATGTCCCAATATCAGTATCTCAGGTCTGCGATCGATTCAGGCGTATCTCGGTCAATACCTCAAACCTTTGGACATCAATAATCGTCGACTTTTCTTCCAAAGCTTCCCTGTTGATGACAAAAATATGGCTCGAACGATCGAGGAATCGTCCATTGTCCATTTTCATATATGGATTGGAGGGTCCCGATGTGGAGGAACATTCGGAGGAACATTCGGAGCAACGGCAGTGTTTGCATGAGCTGTTGTTGCATATCGGACGCTGGAGAGAAGCGAGGATTGATTGGTCCAAAACAGACTCAAAGTTCTGGGCATCATTGGAGATCGCCAACCACGCACCTGTCCTTGAGTCCCTCGTTTTGAAGGCCATGGTGGATGAGGACCAGGTCAAACATCCATTCCTTCCTTCCGCGATTTGGGCCAAGTCCCCCCGTGTTCGAAAGTTCGTGGTTCAGTTATGGGTCGCCATGGAAGACGAAGACGATTTTGAACCTCCCGAAGATGGGTTCTCGTCCTGGACGATATCGAATGATATCCCTTACGGACAGCTCACACACCTGCGACTGGACGCTAGCGCTTACGAAATTGTTTCTTGCAAGGATATCATCAGCATCTTCGAGGGTGCATCCAACTTGGTCTGCTGCTTCCTCGAGGGGATCTCGTCGATCTTCGACGAAGACATCGAACTACCTGACCCCCCCATCCTCCTCGGCCAGCTGCGCCATCTATATCTTGAACCCGCCCGTGACGGGGTGACCATCGACGACACCTCCGTCTCAGGACTTCTTGACCTCATAACCGCACCTTCGTTGCTCTCCTTGACCATCGTTGACGACGAGCAATGGGATGGGACTGCATATGAAGATTTTATCGCGCGCTCGTCCTGTGCGTTGGAAGAACTCAACTTGATTAACACCTACATGAATCTAGCGCAGTTATGCTCCTACATGCAACCTTTGACATCCTCATTGCGGAGCGTACAAGTCAACAACTTGGGGGTGTCGAGCACAATGTCTGAGAAGGCATTTGTTACTAGTATGACGGAGCGGGATCCAGCGACAAACCTGTTCGCGTTATGTCCGCATCTCGAGCAAGCGTTGCTCTGCCCCGTCTTTAGGACCATTACTGGTGAAATAGAGTACAACGGCAAACCACGACTATCGATCATTGCGCAGGTCCTTGAGTTGCGCCTACGACTCCCAGCCACTCCGGGTGGTTCGAAGATTTTCAAAACCCTCCTTCTTCCTTCCGACTGGGCCCAGGATGTCCCACCAGAGCTCAAAGAGCTGTGCAAGGATCCGCTAGTAGGCCTGAAAATAGAGTTCAATGACGACATGGTTCGCCAGGCTCTCCGGGCACGTCGACTCTGGGAGCGACTGGCTTATCCGTAGCATGTTTTCAGTGTTCGATTTTCGTTCAATCTTCAATAACCGATCCCTTACATTGCATAGGCGAGGGAAATTGTTGGAGGCGACGAATGTGTTCGGTTGGAAATATGGATGGTTGGTCTGAATATTGAATAATACATATTTTTTGAAAATCAAAGTCGGGCTAAGTAATAATCAATCACATCCTGGTCATTTGTTTTGGTTAGTCCATATCTTCTATTCGGTCTCTCGCGCTAGAACTCACCACCATAACGCCTCCACATTGATCTCATGTCAAGAACAGTGATATTCTCGACTATTTCGAGGTTCCAGGGACTTTCGTGGAGAGGATTTAGTATATCCATGACGGCCTTATTTTCCAGGACATCCGAGGGAAGGGCCAAGGTCTTCATGCGTCCTGTAGAGCCGTTGGGCGGAAGGCATCGCTTCTTCAACATATCCGCGACGTTATCCATAACCTCCACATGTTCATCGATCCTCTTTCCATGCGATGAACCAGAGATGAGGTCTTTATGCCAGATCGATAATCGTTCAAGTTGGGGACAGATACGGAATCCCGGCGTGATCGCGTCTTCGTTCCACTCGGCCATTGACGTCGCGAAGCCAATGAGCTCCGACTCGGAGTCATGGCTAGGCCACCAATCCAAATGAATTGTCTCCAGGTGCGGAGACAGTTGTATAGCCTCGAGGCATTCCGGGAGGCGAATAGAGTTCTTAGGCATCGCGAGGTAAAGCGTCTCCAAGTCGCATTGGGAATGGCTGATAAAGTTTTCGTAGTCGTGCGACTCCCAGTCGAGGAACAAGTCCACGAAGGCCAATGTCTTGAGGCTGGGCGCGATGAGGACTTCATCCAAATCACAACCGATGAACGCATCGCACGAGTCGCCAAGAGTCTGGAAATACAGATGACGAAGCTCCTTCAGCAGAATGGGATGTGGTGGGGGTCGTCCTCTCATCCTTCTATGTTCGCGAAGCACTGTCTTGATCCCCAGAAGGAAAGCGCAGACAAGGTTCGGGGCGAGGGAGAAAATCGTATGAATTTCTATCCATGTCAGGTCTCCTTCATTTCGTGCGTCGATGAGGAGATGCGTGAGTTGAGCATAAGGAATTTTGGTTTCGAGGACCCATCTCGGAGCGACGACGATATAGTCAGGCGTGTAGACTCCTTCCGGCAGATCGACCCGCTCCATCGTTATTGCGAGCCGCTTCAGGGCCGGTGCGTTCTGCCATAGGAAGGAGGGGATTTCGATGGTCCCCAAATCTTCATCGAGAAGAGGCTGAGGTCCCAGTGTGATATCTAATGATTCCAGGATCGGAAATCCACTCTCTTGGGTTATCTTCCACTCGAATATGCTCCACAAGACTGTGTCGATCCCCCCGAAAGCAAGGTACATCGACGCAGTCTTCCATCGCCTGCGATTCAGGAAGAATAGGTCACGGAGAAAAACAAAGGCATGCAAATGGCCTTTTTTTTCGTGCGTCAGGGAATGGAGTGTGAGGTTGACGGTAAGCGGTTTCCCGGCTGAATTGTCGAGGAAGGAACGCAAGAGGTTGTGGTTAGGCCAGTGATCGGGGCCTTCGTTCTCCTTGAACATCTCGAGGTGTATCTCTGTCCAGGGCTGTGGAATAGTCGCCGCGACGTCCCTCCATTTGGAGCAGACTTGAGAAAAGGTGGCAATTGGAAGAAGGTATGGGTATGGAGGGTGCGGACGATGAAAGTTTGTGACCGATGAATCGACCGTGTCGTCCTTTGCACATGCGAACTTGAATATCGCATCCCACAGCTCAAACGGAACCCTCTCGACGGCCGTCTGTCGTTGACCTAATGCCATCCGAGTCTCGGTTGATGTCGATGATTCAGCGTTAACCAAGTTTGAAGAGGGCGAACTTCTTGGGGCGAAAGTCAGAGAGGATGTTGGTGGGGGATAAGAAGAACTTCGCAATATCGTTACCTATATCTTGCTTATATCGGAAATATTAGGCCAACATTCATAGAGGCTATCATGTGCGTTCCGCAAAATGATGGCAAAAAATGTTATTGGAAATTCGTCTGGCCACTTCGGATCCGTCGTTATCGAAACCGGATCGAAAAGGGCCTTCGAGACCTTGGAGGCCTCAAGTTGGGACCATCCGTCCACCGAGCATGTAGATGAGAATCCATGGATTAAACAAATGTCGGGAAGCAAGCATTAAGTATTATGACTTTAATAATAGACATTTGGGATAGCGATAATCGTCGAGGATTCTTGACGACGGAGATCTGTGGGACGACTCGAACAGGAGATCTAGAAGAAAGATTTTCCTGCCCGTTAAACGACACCCTCCTTACCGATATCAACCACCACGTCCGAGTCCGTTTTCTCCTTTCTCTCACTACCTCCATCACTCTCGGTCGGATTGCTTGTACGAATAACCATAGACTCCGACCCCATCATGACCTCACCTCCCGCCTCACTCTCACTCTCACTCAGTCCACCCTGACCACCACCACCGGCAGAACCGAATTTCAACGCGGAGATATGAGGCATCGTGGGAGGAGCCATGGTATTCTGCTGGGCGTCGGTGTTCGTCCATGCAACTCTTGCGATAAGGATCGTAGGCGCTATTCCCTAATAGATATCATTTTATCAGCAAACATGTACTCACACGTCTTCTCGTAGCAATGACGTTTAACGAATACTCACCGCTGTGAGATTAGTCATGACTTCAATATAATCACCCGCATAAAATTCAGGCTTGTCAAGCGTGGAGAAAGATGGGACGACAGCAAAGACAGCGTAGATGACCAGTATAACAGAATATGCTGCAGCAGACTCGATGATCATAACGACGATGTGGTGGAACGTGTTTTTGGACATCGTCCCCCGAAGACGAGAGACGGTGTGTATTCTGTACCCGATGAGCGTGGTCGTGATGACAGTCGTCCCAAGGGAGACCAAGATGACGGAAGTGACGATGTTGTTGTATAACCGCGATAAGGCTTCCGTAGACGCTTGAGGGCCTGTTACTACTCCTAGGCCAATCGTGGTGATGAATAATGCTAGATACAAGTTTAACATATATTCGCAGGAAATGTTACAAAATCTCACCGAATTCTGCCAGAAACGTTGCGAGAGGCGCGGCGATGACCCGGAGCGACATCCCCCACACATGGTAACACCTCCAAATCTGCGGAAAGGGGTCGGTTTTCGAAACCATACAGTGACGGATGGAGATTCAAAGCTACTCACGAGCAGGGCATCTGAAACCACAAACGTTCCATAATAGACAAAACTGTCGAAGACAAACAGCGACGGGTTAGGCCCATTGATCGTCGTGAAGAATATCGATTCTCTTGTCTGTCCATTCACGACCATCCATTGGTCGAGCCAAAACCATTGAATAATGAAGTCCGTAAAACAGAGAATGTACAACGTGGAGATTGCAGTGATGACGATCCGCTGGTTGGGTCTATTCCGTGACGCTAATATGATCGAATTATTCCTCGGAAGAAGCGGTCAAAGATTTCGATGTGTTAAACGCACTGTACAAGTACATAGTACCAGCGTATATCATTGTATACACGCCTGGAGAATGAACCGTTGAGAGAGAAAATGAGGTGAGCGCTGTGAACACCCACCAAGCAAGAAATTGAGCATCATCGATCCATTGAGACTGGCACTGATGACGTTCTCCTGAACATTCACGGGCGGTATCGAGTTCGAGGCTTCCGTCATTTGAACAATGGTCTAGAAGAGAAGAGATCAATGGACAAGTCGACATCGCAGGACGTTATATACACACCCATTATCCTTTTCACTTCCCCTGAGGGCTCATAAACCCGAGTGAAATTGAACACACGATATGCCAGGGAAGCCAATCTGTTGATCGATGCAAGTTCCTTGACTTGCAGGATGGACGTCTGTGATCTAATTGCGGTATCGTGGTTCCCTCTGATAAGAAAAAACCTCAAGCTCGCATCAAATTTCCACGTCGATTCTTGTCGAGTTTGGTGATCATTCAGCTCTAACCACAAAATCAATTTGTTTATTGATCGGAACCGTAGTATGTGCTCACCATTCATTTAATGACGACGCAGTGATGGCGTTGATAGACGTACTGGCGATAAGGAACTGAGTGATTCATCGCATGTATCAAATTGGCCAATCGCCCATAAAACAACCTGACTTCCCGCGGTATTACGCGCAGTCAAGTACACGACACGATGTTCGGCGCTCATCGCCAATTTGATTGTTCCGGGTTTGAATTTCTCCGACGTGGAAGCCCAATGATCTGTACTGGTTTTAAAAACGGTCTGATTCGTCGATAAACACGAAGAATTACCTGTTTGTTTCACCGTTGAGGACGTCGAGCGATGCTCTGTCTGTTATTAACGTGGCAGGGTTTCGACCCGTTGGTGAAGATGGAGATGATGGTAGGTCGGTGAGGGTTCCGCATCCAAGAGTGGCACGTACAAGCTGGATAATCGCCTTCTTCGGTGGTTCATCGTCATGGTGGTGCAAGATAACGATGCTGTCTATCCCCCATGTCGAGCAAACCGTTTATAGCTGATCGGAATCCTGCCAGTGGTGAGCGCTGTGAGCGGGTGTGATCGCTGTTTTGGTTGACTGTGGGGGTTCCGTCGGTCGTCATTAACCCGAACTGTTGGTCTCTCTCTGGTGAGGTGGATCACTTACATTTTCCATTTGCATTCTCATTCTCGCCAGGCCAACCCCTGTTAACCCAGCGCTTGTAATCTGACACCGCCCACGACCACGAGACAAGGACATCGACAACATGAGGTTTCCGTTCAACGTGCTCCGCGCTCTTCGCCTGATTATTTCCTCTAGTTAAACGCAGACCGTTAACGAGAAAGTGATATCCGAGCTGGGTATAGAACGTGAACTAGGTCGGTAACGTTTTACGCCCAGTATGTTGCGACCATGTTGATGTTGGTGTAAACGGACTAAGTCGGAGGTTGGTGGGAGGGATGAGGGACGCCGGCCCGGGTCCCTTGGGGCCTAATTGGATAAGCGTGGGAAGATCAGGGCAGCCTGCCAACGGGTTGCCGAGGGACGTGGCTAGGCGTCTTTTGCAAGTTTCTCTTCTTCTACTCACGGGAACATTTTGTGTGAGGGAGAAGGCGGGATTAACATGTCTTTTCAATGCTCAAAAGCGTGTAATCTTATCAAACTGCCCGCGGTTTCAACCTCCCAGCTTCCTGTGTCGTCTGTCGAGCTCGAAATTCCTCGCCTTGGTCCGAGTCTCGACCCGCGGTGTAGCTATTGATCGTCATTCTGTCTACGTAGGGGACCGTGTGGCTGAGAGGTGAATGGTGCCGCAAACGATTCACTTAATTTACATCAGGAGCGTACAAAAATCTATCTTACAACAGCAAATCTCCTACGCTGGGTGAGGTCGAGCGATGGTGACAAAGTTGTGATGGCAAGGCTAAAGGGATATGACAGGATATGGCGTGGAGACTGACGCCGGGAAAATGTTTGGAGGACCGAGGTTACAATATTGAGGGATATGCCAGAACTTCAGGCCATCCAGAGGCTACATAAACGCTGGCTTGATCACAGCTGAGAAGTGAAACCTCAGAGCTGTGCTCGCGAGAAGTTTTGGAAATGTTCTCTCCGTTATTTGATTCATGATTTGATCAGTGGTTCGTGGACGGCATCGAACGGGTGCCGGTGATGCATGCCAGAAAATATTCACCTTGACCAACTTCAACACAGGGAATGAACCTGGCCTAGTCATTAAAGAGTCGAATGCGGCCCAATCCCCGGTGTCAGCCCGACAGGAGACCTCGTCGTCGAAGGTGATGTTCAGAAAAAGCTGCTCCAGAACATTGGTCTTCGCGGCCATGTCGAGTTGGGAAACGAGCTTTCCCAAAGGCTCGTCGTCTTCTGATAGAACGAACAATCCGAAGGACAATCCCTTGAGCGTTCCAACACTGGTGGATAGCAAAGCTCCAAATCCGTCCCATGATGGTGGTCCATGATCCTCAATATAACCCCAGCGAACTGTAGCGTTTAATACAGTATATGAGCAAGGCTGAAAACTTCCAACACGAATAGAGATAACCTGACAACTCACTGAGTATATCCACATATTGTATTACCCCGCTGAGACGAATGAGCTTATACATGACCTTCATGTCACGCTTTTCGTCAATACAAAATCTTGCTCGCCTCAGACCACTGAAATCGACGATCTGTTTACTCTTCATAAGAACCCGCAGACCTCTGAAAGAACCATCGTTGACTTGGAGTCGCGTTGGTTTCAGAGGTGAAACTACGTGGCTTGCTATGTCCACATCCAAGTCATGGGTATCTATGAAGTTCACAAATTTGAGGGCGATGCTGGTGATATTGGAACCAAGAAATATGGACGAAGGGATGGAGTAGATGCCTGCCAAGTCAAGTTCAGTGACCGTGGGGAGTCGGATCAGCCGCTCCAATGCGGTTTGGAGCGGCCGCGAAATTGTGGTCCAGTCTTGTGAGCGTTCTGGCCACTGGAAAAGACAGATGTACCGCAAGGTTGTTGATTTCGCAAGGATCCCAAAAACCTGATGTACACGAACATCATCGGGGGAGTAAATACGGTGGGAAAGATGCCGAACAAAATGGATTATTGAAGGGTTGTGAGAGACCAAGTTGTGGAACCGTCCAATAAGGTCAGGTGAATTGTCTTTGTCGATAAGGTAGATAATTGAGAATAGGTGTCTACGACACAACGGGACCATAGCTTTGCAGGTTAAAGACAAGTTTTCAAGCGATAACTTGTTGGGCTCGAGTTCTGCACCTAAAATGTCGATAATTTCGTCCCAGGAATCAGATGTGAGTTCGACTGGAGGCATGGTTGAGCTTTCTGAAGAACTGAGATGATGGGCTGATGATGGGGAGCCTGGAGGCGTGGTGGTCTGAGTGATGTTCTGAATCGTGTCCAAGCAGAGAGCTCACGTGAGTAAATCCAGAGCCTCCTTCCCACAAAGACTCGTCCCTTTCAGTATATCCCGTTTTGATGTTGCGTTCAACGTTGTCGGTCCTTGAACCCATAACCACGTCCCAAGTCTGCTCACGTTGGCGAAAAACTGCACTTGAAACCAAAGGACTTTGGTCCTACATTTATCACGAATCATGGGGGAAATGGCAGTACCGGGGACTCAAATCCCAAACTCGTCCAGCTATGGCTTGAGCGTTCTGGTAACGCCCTCCTTTCCGTTGAGCTATCGCTTCGGACTGTCGATCTCGGACCCGTCAGAGATGAACACTATGCCTGCATCATGGAGATCATCCAACGAAGCCGCATCTAATAATTTTTATAAAGAACCAATAGTCCCAGATTCATGTACAACAATGGTCTACCTAGTCGTTACCCGCCTTCACAACCTATTTTTATACAACAGAATTGTCGCGTTGAACTGATACATCCTTCTCCGAGGCGGCAGTCAGCTCGAATAGTGTATTCCCCCGAGCGCCCAGGATAGTATCCCGGAATCTTAAATCGGATCCATGAGGGATCGTCAGTGCAGCCGTTTGTTCTGCCTCGGATTTCGTCAACGCAATTCTCGCCACCAGAATCGTTGGGGCTATCCCCTGTAAATTCGGACATTCGGTTATTCATGTTAAGAAATGGGCAAGGATACAAATGTGGACGATTAACGTACCGCAATGATATTAGCCAAAGCCTGGATATAGTACGTGGCGAAGAACCCAGTACTCCCTGTAACTTCAAACGACGGGATGACCGTGAAGATAGCAAAGATGAGGAGGACGACCGAGTACCCCGCAGCAGACTCCAAAATCATCACTACCACATTCTGGAATCTGCTCTTGGCGGTCGAACTCGTCCCGTTCAGCTTCGTGACGGTGTGTATTCGGTAACCAATGAGGAAGGTCGTGATGATCGTTGTTGCGAGCGAAGTGAAGACGAGCGCAGAAGAAATGCCATCGTACCACCGCAGAAGCTCTTGACTTGAAGTAGGGGAGTCGGTCAGGATCGAAAGGACAATCGTAGCCAGAAAGAGGGCTAACATGATGAAGGAGAACATGTCAGCATTTGCGCTAGTCCTCAGAAAGACCTGAAACTGACCGGACTCCGCCAGTAAAAGCACAAGTGATACAGAAACCACCCTAAGCGACGTCCCCCAGACGTGGTAGCACCTCCATATCTTCGACGTCGAGGTGAATAACGACATTTGGCCTGACAGAGACGACTGAACACTCACAAGCAATCCATCCGATATCAAAAAGCCCAAGTAGAAGAGAGAAACATTCAGTGAGAATAACACTGAACTTGGGTTGAGCGTCGTCAGGAATGCGGATGCTCGTGTTTCGCCATTGACCACAATCCATTGGTCGAGCCAATACCATTCAATGATGAACTGCGTCATACAGAGGAGATATAACGCTGAGATGGCAGAGATCACGAATTTTTGGTTTGGCTTCTTCCTTGATACTGCAAGGAGAAAAGGCTTTAGTAAACGTGTAATAAGAGGCCAAACATAACAGGAAACCAGGCGAACCATATAAATGCATCGTCACACCATATACCAGGGTATATACACCTTGAACGTGTCGGTTAAAATTGATAGCTTCAACAAAGGTCCTACAAACATACCCATTAAGAAATTGAACAGCATTGAGGCGTTGAGACTGGCGCTGATGACGGCTTGTTGAATTTCCACAGGAGGAAGGGTCGGGTCTGCAGAAGTGTCAGACATCTCTGAAGGAGAACGATACACTCGGATTGCGGAAGGAATACGGTTCAAGTTATATTACGCTATTACGCGCTGTTTGATTGATAGGCAAGATAAGGACTAGGATGGTATGCCTCCATGTTGGCAGGACCGAGCTTCGATTGTTGGTTATTCAATTAAAAGTGTCGAATCCTTCTATTGATTATTGATCGTAAAGGCTGAAAATGACGCGGAAGTGTCAAGAATTCGGTTTCAACTCTTGGTGGCTGATGAACTTGATGAACATACCAAAACGCAATTGGAGGAACACCCATCGTTCGTGATCTAAACACTCAAATCATCCAAGGTGGCTGATAACATGGCTGGAATGTCAATCTGTATATCAGTGCGCGCGCGACAAGTCATCTGATATGCGTGTCACTCACGCGTATAAAAAGACGAACGGAAACATTTCCTCCCTTTCCTAAATAAAACCGGCTCACGATATTAGACAGGTCGGTATCTGGAGGACAACTCGCTGGCGGTCGTCCAAGACTCCTTCATGTAAAACAACCAAACCGACTGTATCCACAAGAATAGACCTCGAGAAGACTGATGATCCTTCTCCATCAGATTTTTAATGGAGGACGACATGCATTGACAGGGCGGAACAAACGGTTGGACAGGATCGAAGGAAACCAAATGGACGAGAAATCGCACGAAAGTGGACCAGCTAAGATATGTAACAACCCAGAATATACCCAAATACCACACAGACGGGGAGCGGGCAGCGAGACAGGGAACTGGGGGTATGATTCTGAAGAAACACATTGCCTGCTACGCATCTACAAAGGGATTATACGTCTGGAATGAGAGGACCACATAAGAAACGAGGCAACATACCGGACACCACCAAATTCCTCGCCTATACATCATTCCACACAGCCTCGTTGACGTTGAGGCGTTGATCAATCCATGTTCGATGAATGTTCGACATTTGCGGAACCGCGAAGCAAAAAAGTCCCAAGATTGAATATATTCAAGCTCGAATTGGTTCTTGCAGAAGGGAATTAAGAGAGACTCTGTGATATTTCTAGATTGAAGTTGAGAAACCTGTTTCGGGAACAACGAAGGGTGGATGCAAGGTGGATGTGATATTGAACTTGCGAACGTGGAGAAATTGTTCCCACGGAATTCGCCGAATTTATGAGCCTGCCGAATGTTGCCGTTTATTCTCTTCAACAATCAACATTTCTCTTCAGCCTCAGCATCGTTCCAATACCTTTGGAGATCAATCGATCTCTATCTACCTTGCACCGCTAATTTTGATGCGTATTATTACCGACGAGAGGATCATCGAAATATCAATCACTGACAGTACGAGGTAATTGCATCCGGCGCCCCAGCGTAAAATCCAATTGCATTCAACCTTTTTCCACCTTAGACCACATCTTACATTCACAACTCCGACTACTTCCTCATCCTTTTGTCATGCCTCCTGTGGAACTCACGCTCGATACCTGGATGTTAATTGCGGACACCTTGGCCGATGAATTGGATCAAGACACCACGGCTCTCAGATCCCTGTCTTTGGTTTGCAAGGCGATGGTTCCGCTATGTCGCAAACATCTATTCTCGACACTCATCCTCCTAAACCGAGCATTGATGCCCGCCGCAATTGACCGTTATCACGAACTGATAACCCACAACCCGTCGATAATCGTCAATGTTCGAAATCTCCAGCACTGCATATCCTTTCCCGAAAATCCTCGCCTCCATGAGATTCTCGACATCCTGCGTGGAGCGCCACGATTACAGTCAATCACACTCTCATCCTGGGGAGCAGAATGGGACATATTTCCGCAGCGGCTCCAAATCCTGTTGCAACAATTAATGCACTTGCCTACCATAACCACAGCCGACTTGTCGTACATGAGATTGGTTCCATCATCTATCCTTTCCGGCTGCCCCCGCATTGAGCACCTCAGGCTCAGAGAGATTACCTTTACCCATTCCAATGATGCCCAGGATATAGTCCCTCCACTTTCCGGTACCAGACCATTGTACCTTACTGTTCACTATGCGTCATACGACGGTCTTGGTTCACTACTGAAACCATTCGGGGAAAAAGAGGAGCCTGAGAGGATCCTTGATCTCAGCGGCGTGAAAGAGGTCCAGTTCGACCTCGACGACATTGATGACGTGGAGATCATCCTTCAGGTTCTCAAACTCAGTAAAACACTATATTCGTTCTCTTTATGCAGTCAGTCCCCCGGTCTGATTGTTTTATCAGCATGCAGCAGGCAATTGACTCAGTGTTTTTAGGTTGGGGTCCTATACCGTGTGCCGGGCTTGGCACCACGCTCGCCTCCTCGAGCGTTTCTACTCTCACAAAGTTGGAGTTCTCATCTATGATGACCAAGGGGGAATACGGTCCCCTCTGTGATTGGGTCCCTCAACTCGGCACGATTGCGGGGATAAACGTCCTCGAAGAGATCGTTCTAAAGGTGCATTTCGAGTCTGAGGTGCGCTGTGACGCTGACATAGGGGACTGGGGAGACTTTGACTCCTTGGTAACTCGGCCAGGATCATTCCCGAAGTTGAAGCTGGTAACGGTGAACGTTTGGCTGGAACGTCAGGAGGAAGTTGATGCTGATCCAGTTACGGCCATGAATTTCCCCGAACTGTCGAAAGGCGAATCACCAACGTTGGACTTTGCGCTCAACTAGATGAGCAGATAAGATAAGATAACGGAATCAGACGGATTGATCATCAATCTGGATATCGCCCAGGCTTCACGTTCAACATAATAATTTCCAGACAGCATTGTTTTGTGGGGGGGGGGGCAATGAACATAAGTAGTATCATTTGCAGATAAATGGATGATCATCAAGTTCAACTTCTCGTGTTTGGGTGCGAATCAGTCTAGGCCGAATTCCCACGGTCTCCAAACGGTTCAGAGCGGCGGGGGCCTGTTGCTCACTGCCTTCCAGTACATTGCGCCAACAGCCATCTAGCGGCCTCAAGGGTCGACTGTCCAGGGATCCCAGCTCCTACTTATATTCGAGATGATTACCAAGTGTTCTTTGTCCTCTTGGTCTCCCCCATCCTGAATTTCAAGTTCGTCTCATACTTGGATCCAAAGTTCTGAACGTTCATTCGTCGAAGTCGAAGTAAGCCCTCGAACTATTTAATATTGACGTGGCACACATCACCCGGAGACTAATCTTCATTTGTGGAATAGATGGAACGACCTTCCACTGGCAAGTCCTACGTTGAAGCTTTTCCAGCGGAAATATGGGCAGAAATCTTCCAACACGCCCTCAGGATACCAGCCATAGAAGCCCCATTCGACCAAACGAGGGTTACACAACACGACGTTCCGGTTTCGGTCTCTCAAGTATGCACCCGCTTCCGTCAGATCTCCACAAATACACCACGTCTTTGGTCCACGATAGTGGTTGACTTCTCAGCCTCGTCATGGAATTCGAATCCAGATTCGCCGTCGAGTTTCACGAGACTATGGCTTGATCGATCGAAAAGCGCCCCACTGTTCGTTTTCTTGTATAACATTGGAGGATCAGATATGACGCAGTTGGATGATGGCAACGACTCGGAGAGGAAGAAGTGCTTGGTGATGCTCTTCTCGCATGTTCGCCGATGGAAACAAGCCGCACTTCGTTGGAGGAGCGTAGACTCGGACTTCTGGTCATCCATGGAGGTCCAACCCTTTGCACCAATCCTCGAGTCTCTCTATTTGTCCCTCAGAGTCGAAGAAACGATGATGGAGAAGGGCGTCCTCCCCAGCGCGCTCTGGTCCGACTCTCCTTGCCTTCAGAGGCTGGTTGTCCTGCTCGATGTTGAGGCTGAGGATGACGACGAGTATTACCCTCCCGAAGAAGACACGTACTCGGCATGGGCGATCTCGTACGGAATTCCATACACTCAACTCACTCACCTCAATCTCAGCGCATGCTCTCACGAAATCATTTCGCGCAGAGAACTCCTCATGATCTTTCAGCTTGCGAGCAACCTCGTCTGCTGCTTTGTTCAGTGGATCGCGGGACCGGAGCCGGACGCCGCTCCTAGACCTGTTCTTCTAGAACATCTCCGACATTTATATCTCGAGCCCGCAGAGAGCACCGATACGCATTATGATATTTCGGCTTCCCAGCTCCTCGACTATATCACTCCCCCTTCTCTTTTGTCCCTTACGCTTGTCCGACAAGGTGTTTGGGTCTCGGATCCGTTCAAGAGTTTTATCCAACGTTCCGGATGTGCGTTGGAAGAACTCAATTTGATCGACGTCTCCATAAAGGTCCCAGAGATCTACGAATGTCTCCAAATGACCAGCGACTCTCTTCGTAGAATCCACTTCATCAGACTATCCAGTGTCGACGAGGACCTGTACGTCAAGACTCTAACCGACTTCAACCCGTCGACACGCGAATACGGACTGTGTCCAAATCTCGAACAGCTGTCCCTGGCGCCTTACCCCGTGGCTTTCTATGGTCACCCACCCCCGTTTTCCTTGATCACAAGAGTACTCAAATCACGCATGCAACCTCCGGAGGGTGTTCCCAAGAGGTTTAAAACCCTACTCATCCCCGAGACGTGGTCGCGTCAAATCCCTGCAGACCTCCGAAAGCTTTGTGAAGATCCGTTTGGATTGGATATTAAATTACATTCGTATGAGATGCTTGAGAAAGATGCGCTTTGGGAGCGTTTTGCGTACGACTAGTTTTTTTCCCATTCATTTTCAATTTTTTATCAATAAATGTTTTTGTCGGAGGAGATCTGGAACAAACCAGAACAAACCTCAACAAACCCGCATAGGCAGTGCTTGTGGTATCTTGATCTTGATCGACCATCTTGTCTTCATCGGCTGCCACTGCACTATTCCTCGATGCCTCTAGTAGAGATCGCGTTCGACATTTGGGAACATATTACTGCGATTCTCGGCGACGAAGACAAACCAGACCTCCACACTCTCAACAACTTATCTTTATCATGCAAGGCAATGCTCCCACTCTGTCGGAATCACCTGTTCTCGATACTCAGCATCGACGATTTTCAATCGCGCGCTGCTCAATTCTGTAGGCTTTTCTCGGCTAACTCGGATATCGCGCGCTATATTCGACATCTTTCTCTGTATCTTTACCACCCCATTGATTTTCCATTTCACGAAATCTTCGACATCGTCCGTGTATCACCAAAGTTACGAGCTCTCACTGTTTGGTCGATGACGGCCATGGAGGTCTGGAAATGGGACGAGCTTCCAACGCGATCGCAAATTGCGTTGGAGCAGTTGATTCATTTGCCCACTGTCACTTCACTCGACCTCATGGATATGAAAGGAATTCCATTAACAGTCTTTCGTGGCTGCAACAACATCACCCACATCAGCCTAATGGCAGTAGAATTCGGGCATGCCGACGATCAAGTTCTGGTCGCCAATCATCGTCTCGCTGGAATACCCAGACTACACTCTCTGGATCTACTCGATTGTTCTTGGGACAAAATCCAATTGCTGATGCGCCCATATGGCCACAACGGGGAAGAAGGATTTGTCGATTTCCGTGGGCTAAAGAAGATTCAATTTCTTATTTCAAGTGGTCAGCCTGAGGGTGTGCAACTCGTCCCGCAGGTCCTCGCAATCACTGAGATCGTGGAATCTATTAAAATCACCAGTGAGTAAACTGGTCTCTTGCCTATATGTGTTCTACACCAACCGTGATACAACTCATGCACCAGACAATGGACCCATCCCGTTGGCAGGATTCGGCGCGGCCTTATTCAAGTTGACTTCAACTACTGAAACACTTAAAAAATTGGGCATCCGGACAATGGTCATGTCAAATGGGCTGGATCCACTGTTCGGTGTCGCATCTGAGCTCAAGATGATCAGTGGGGTGAACCATCTCGAACAAGTCGTCCTTAATGTACTCTTCGTGAGTGGCGTGCGATGGACTGATAAAGAAATTTGGTCGGCCTTTGATACGTTGTTCACCACCCCGGGATCATTCCCCATGTTGAAGGTGGTCAAAGTGAAGGTATCATGGTATCTTGGTCAGGAAGACCACGACGATGATGAGGTTTTGCAACATATTACGAGGGACCATTTCCCAAAACTTTGCCAAAGCAAAATGCTGCACTTCCGGTCATCCATAGACCGAGTTTGATAAAGATTTATAGAGATATATCACTCTTCATGTATTTATCGTCGCATTCTTATGGTACATAACTCTCATATATCTCTTCTCCACCGACTCTCGGAGTGCTTCAGGTCGACAAACACAGGCCGAGATGTAAGTATCTAAAAATAGAACAAGGTCCGCCTTTTCTCCACGTCGCCCGAGTTTTTCACATTGGCAATCGCCCATCGTGATGCCGTAAATTGCATTCATTTGTTTCAACAACAGGACACCGTGGAACTTTCCCTCTTTCTTCTGACCATCACCATCGCTCGTCTGCTCAAGCAGAGTCAACTGAGCTACCTCTACATTTACACAAAGCCCACGACGTGATACCCCATCCGTCCACATCACTCTCTTTTACACAAACACATTCTTTCCCAATAATCACACGAAAATGCGTTTCTACCTCGGACTCGCCTTCGCTGCTCTGCTCGCAGCGCCCACGGTCTTCGCGCAGAGGTCCACCTTGAACGACCTCCCAACATGCGCGAATGGGTGTGCCAACACCGCGGCATCCAACGCCAAGTGTACATTGTGAGTGACCGGGTTCTTTCGTTTGGTCCTCAGGCCTCAGGCCTCAGGGGGTTCTTGTACAAAGGGGCTCTGAGCGAGGGCGTCAACCATTTGGGGAGCTAACGGAGGGGGATTGTGAACAGCAGGATGAAGGGAATCGATGGATCCGGACAGCAGGAAGGATCGAGAGCCTTGATCTTGTTGATGGAGAGATCTGTTCTCAGACGACACAATAGAAGGAGGAGTCGCGTGGGCGGGCGGGTCTCGTGTGCCCAGATCCTCCAGTCCAACCTTTCTTTGCCCGGGGTCTTTGGGTGTTCCTGGGTTGCCGTCGGCGGCTGTGATGCGCCTTTGGCTCAGACGCCGATCTCTCCCCACCTCGAGAAAAAAGTAATCATGGCCACCGTCATCACTACTCGGATCCAACATCATATTTATATTTTCGTGCAATGATATACGCAATGACTGACTGAATGCATGTATATCAGATCCGACTCCTCCGCCCCGTGCCTGTGCTTCAGCAACTTCAGAGACGACGTCGTCAAGTGCGCTCAGTCCGCATGCACCGTCGAGGACCGTGGTTCCGTCCAAGGAGTCATGGACACCTTCTGCAACGGTAGTAAGTTGATATAACACAACTATTTCCCGCAAATATTCACCAATCCTTTTTATCAAAAGTCTCTCCACCCATCACCGGATCCAACTCTACCTCTGCTTCTGGCTCGTCCACCAAGTCCAGCGCCTCTGCTTCCTCTACGTCATCCAAGGCTCAACCCTCCACCTCTGGCCCACTAACCACACGCCCGAGCGCAACCGCAACATCTAACACTCAAGGTCCTGCTAATACGCCCTCCACCACCCCTGTTTCGACTACCATCGCTGGGTCCATTTCCTTCGGCTCGGGATTACAGACCTCCGTCGTTATTGTCACTGGAAGCGCAACAACAGATGATGGGGGTGCTGTCCCTACTGCTCCGGCTACCAATGGTGCTTTGACGATCAACATGGGTGGTGTGGGTGCGGTGATTATGATCGTGCTCTCTATCGCCAGCCAACTGATGATTTGAGTGGAGAAAACCCTTCGCTGACGGAAGACCCCAACCTACACTCCCTTACTCCCTCACCCTACCTTCCTGGATTTCTCTTTTTTTTTCTTGGATTTTTTGGACGATCATAGGTCGATCAACGGCCTGGGACAACCTTTAATGTACTGACGGTCCGTCGCTTGGCTGTATATTCTCATATACGATATATTGCTACTCAAGCGCTCACGTTTGAGATTCCGGGTAGTATATAGTATACGATTTGAATTCGCTACACGGTGGCCTAGATACCTTGCTTGCCAAATTTACCCCGCGCGACATCTGATACCCCATGCCCATGCCATCCTACTGGCATCGTCTTGGGCCCTCACTAGCACTCCCGGTTTTCGAAAATCCAGAATCGTCGAGAATGATCGATTAACTGCGACTCTCAGACCAAAATCTCGAGTTTCGTTCTGTTCTTTGACCTTGGACTCACTTGGGAAGGGAAAGGCCATTATGAATCACCGAAATGAACTTCGACGTGACCAATAAGTCCCTGTTGGCGCCAGTGGACGGGGTGCTGTGGGTATGGCCCTAATTGTCGTACTGTTTATATACCTATATTAGAGAAGAGAAGACTAGTAGATTACTCAGCTCCTTCTCCACCACGACCTATGTACAAAGATGTATTTGCTATTATTTCGAGATTTATTTCGTTATTTATCACTTTTTCTCGGGGATTGGCGGCACTTGGGACTGAGTTTCAAGTCGACGCTTCGGAGTTTCATCTGGGAATCGGCATTTCCTTATTGCCGTTTACAGAGCCGACGATCGGCGGAGTTACAAGGCCTCAGCGCTCAGCGCTCAGCAACCAACGGGGAAGGATTGAAACGAACCAAATTCGCTCTGAGTGTGCCCTTCGTTTTTATGGTGCCTCGTGTTAGGTTGGAAAATAACTTTAATAAAATATTATGTGGTTCGGATCTCGACAAACACAGTACCCAAAACACCAACACACTATTCCCCCGTGGTTTGTGACCTTAAACTGCAGCCCTTGTCTACTGGCCAATCGCGCAAAGTGACTAGCGTTCACACCATTCCGCATGATCTCGTCACACACGGAGGAGGCACAAGACCAGTCAGTCTCTACGGAAACGGTATTCAAATTCGGAAACGCCCCTGGCGTTGCGAGCACGTCGTCAAACCTCGACCAAGCCTCCGCCACGGTTGAAGGAATTTCCGTGACAGTTTTCAGGTCAAGCTCGAGCTCGAATGAAACGTAAAGAGAAATCTCTTCGAGGACGTTGTGACCTGCGATAATCTTGAGCTGTTCGACGAACCCGCATAGTGTGTCCTCTTCAACATCGTCAGCGCACACTTCCAGTCGTCGGAGCGTCAGATGCTTAAGCGACATGGCGTGTGAGGACAGCGCGGCCGCTAATCCCGTCAAGGGTATGTGGGCCCAGACTGTAATTGAAGACAAAGTGAGGCTTCAGAATATTACGCAGCTTCAAGCAAGCGAATCTACTCACCGTCTAATTCAAGGGTTTGTATCTTGGTGGCGATTTCAAGGATTTTCCACAGGATGTCCCTGTCTTCACTAACCTCTTCATCTTCACACGGGCCAAGATGGCATCTCATGTAATGTAGCCTCGTTAGATCGATGATGGGTTGTTTCTTGGGGCCAAATCCTTTTGCCAGATCCAGAAGCGGCCAGAGGTTCTCGGAGTCCATTACGTGTAAATGACTTGGTCGAGGAATGATACGAACTGCAGCACCCGCCCCTCGGTCTTCTGGGACTGCGAAATCCGCAGAAAAGAGATGAAGATGTTTGAGGTTCATGCATCCATCGATGAGAGAAGTAGAGATATCGTGAATGCAAGAGAGTTTGAGTGTCGTCAGGGAGGGTAAGTGGACGAGCTGCTCCAGCGTCATTCGAAACGATTCTGGGAAATTATCCCAGTCGATGTCCTCGCGTTTGACAATGTCTGGCTCAGACGCTGGTATATGATGTAGGTGGATCGATTGCAAGACCAAGGCTCGAGTCTTGAACGTTTCGAGGATGGCGAGGTTGTCGGCGTTGTCGGGGTCACATATGAAATATTCGAGATTTCGGACGAGTGTAACCTTCAGTGGATCCTCGGAAATGAGGGCGTTGAGATGCGAAGAACGCTCAGTGTCCCGGGTGAGGCGAAGCGTGGAGAATAAGTGTTTTTGACACACTGGGGCCATCGCTCTACATGTCAGAGACAGAGCTTTGAGAGGTAGGCTTTCAGGGACATGCCCCGGGGAACGGGAGGGTCTTTTTGCGTCGCTTTCATCGGCCAGGATAGCGATAATGTGCGCCCAAATGTCGAATGGGAGTTCTGGTGTCACTGGCATAATGTGCGAGTCTGTTCAATGTTGTAAGTTCGAAACAAAAATTTTGACGATCATGAATAACAAAGCACGTGGTCTACTGACGGCATATATCGGCAAACGTTCGGCAATGAGTCGGCATTCTGCGCCAAAAAAGTAAAGACATGGCGAAAGAGACACAAAAAACTAGTCCGACCATCTGTCTTGCTGGTACTCGCACAGACCCTGGCAGACGCAACTCATATCTACTGAGAGGCTAAAATCCAACCCGTCTTTCTCCACGAGCCTTGGGAAGTGATGCGCCTTTATTCCATCCCGAACTCTCTCTGGGCTAATCCTGGAGTAGCATGACCATGTCATATCCACCGACACAATTTTACACTGTGGAAATGATCTGTATGGTGCGAATAACGCGTCAAATGAAGCCAAAGCCTCCATAATGACAGGGAAAGCCTCGTCGACATCGAATGAAAGACAGAGTTTGATTTCTTCGAGGACATTTGCAGCGGAAACTCGCTTCAGCTCGCCGACAAGCCCACACAGAGGGTCTTGATCGCCAAATTCAACCTGTCGCTGCCATACCGTCAACTTTCGAAGTGTTGCAGCGGCCAAGGCAGCTCCAAGCCCCGTCAACGAGATTTGTCTCCCAGAAACTGGAAGTTCACACATCAGCTTAAGCCGGAGAAGGTATAAATGAGGTATTTACACGATAGTTGGAGAGATTCAACCTCTGTTGCGATCTGGAGGATATCCCAAACGAGTTTAACGTCCTCTGTCTTTCTGAGATGATGGAATGTCACGTCCCGTAAATTCGTAAAGTCGATGATCTGCTGATCCATGGGAGTTTGTGGTCTCATTAAGCATTTGATGGAATCGGTGCTATACATTGCCTGAAGATAAACCGGTCGAGAACGATACGGTATTGATTGGCGCCATTCTACACCGTTCGCAATTTTTCTCGGGGTTATGGATTCGACATGGTAGAGGGAAATGTGAGTAAGATTTGGGCATTCGAATATCGTCGAGGGTAACCGTTTCATGTATACCAAACGGAGATTTTTGACGCTGGGCAAGTGGATGAGTTCTTCCAATAATACTTGGAAAGAGCTGGGGATGGTCTCCCAGTCATTCCCATGCCTGAGATGAACCGATTGCAGCACCACCGATTGATCCCTAAGCTTGTCGAGGACAGCGTAATTGTGACGATTGTGGGGTTCGCATATGTAGTATTCAAGACTTCGAATGTAAAGGATTATCCTGGGATCCTGTGAGATAGCGTCGTTGAGCCGAGTTGAGCGCGCCAAATCCTCGTTGAGATAGAGAGAGGAGAATAGATGTTTCCGACATAGCGGGACCATCGCTTTGCAGGTCTGCGACAGCTCGTTGAGGGTTTTGGTGTCACGGCACTGGTCCTCATATGAATTGTAGCCAAAGATGTCTATGATCATATCCCAAATATCGAAGGTCAGCGCTGTGGGCGGTCGACGAGGCGTCATGGTGGTGGTTACTGAAGGGAAAGCTTGAAGGTATATTGGCTGGTGAATATATAATATATATGGTCATGTTCAATTTTGTCCACAGCAGAAACTGCCTCCGGTCACCAAGAGACGTGTGTTCTGACTCCTAGTAGACCGAGGTATTATCATCATCAGTGATTGATTGAAGAGAAGATGCTGGTGAGGTAGTACTTTCCTCAGTTAAACGTACATATGTGCCATCAGTACAACGTACCCAGACTGACATTCTTGACAACAAACTGAAAGTCCAGCGATGTCCCACCTTCCGAAAGTCCAGGGAAATCCTCTTCCCTCACTCCGTTTCCGACATCGGCCTCGTCTCTCTCAAAGATGACCCAGGAAATCTCTACCCTAACGACCTTCAACATCGGGAACGACCCAGCTCGAGTCACCAGTGTATCAAATGCCGACCAATCACAAGTGTCAGCGCGACATAGTACATCCACGTCAAACTCGATAGTCAGAGTGATCTGTTCGAGGACGTTATTCCCAGTGATCATGCGAAGTTCGGAGACGGCTCCACACAGAGGATTGTAGGCCTCTGAGGTCACCGTTGTTCCAATTGTCAAATATCGGAGCGTTGCAGAAGTAGAGTTGAGCAGAGCCTCTCCTGTTCCACGCCATGGAATTGGTCCCCAATCTGTCGTATTTTGTTTCGAATCAGGTGTTTCGACGTATTATTTCGAGTTACTCACTGGAGAGGCGGAGAGTGTGCACCACTCTACTCATCTGGATGACCTGATTGACGACGTCTGTATCTTTTACATCGTGAATAGTAAACTCGAGTTCTTCCAGACCACTATAGTCGATGATTCTCTGTTGCCCATTGGGTCCGTTTTTCTGCATGAGGAACCGGAGGGCGTTGTAAGAGCCAGGTCTTGCCGAGAGAGAGGAGGGTCTAGCTATTCCAACAGGTCGTTCAGAGAGATCGTTTATTCGCTCAGCCAGAGTTATTTCTTGGACGATGAGGTCTTTTAGGGCGGCGCAACCAAAGAAGACGGACGAAGGGATCGATTTAATGAAGCGAAGTTCGAGTTTTGTGATACTAGGCAAATGGATGAGTTGTTCCAAGACGATCTGGAACGGCGTTGGGAAACTATCCCATCGCGTTCCTGGGGACGAAATGGCGATGGATTGCAAGGCCGGAGAGTGATTCTTCAGTATTTGAAATATTTGATGAACATAGACGTCATTCGGGTTCTGAACATTGTATTGAAGATGTCGAACGTAGCCAGCTATCGACGGGTTGTTCGAGATCAGTGAGTGGAAGCGGCGATAACGTTGGGCATCGTGGCGGATTATCAGGGACGAGAATAGATGCTTTCGGCAGGAGGGTACCATGGTTTTGCATGTTAAGCACAAGTTCCGAAGAGGAGGGGGGTAAAGAGAAGGTTCATGAGCGAGAATGTCGATAACGAGCTCCCATATATCGAAAGCAAGGCTCCCTGGGGGCATGAAATTTGAAAATTTGACTTGGAAGGGTAAAGACAGAAGACCAGAACAGATCTAGTCCGTAGACGTGGCATCTTCAATCTTCAAGTGAATCTTCTGACTGCGCGATCACGTGTGGTTGGACCCCCTATTCGAATCAGTTCATCGCAATCTCACCATCCTTGAGGTACAGAGATAGGTTCTATGAAATGATAAGGTAGGCCACATACACATACATACATAGGATACACTGTACACACAAAAATAAAATAAAAAACGAAACGAAACGACAAGAAAATCTAAAGCTCTCAGCCGAAGCTTTGGCCAGAGAGGCCTTCGGAAGAGCGGTATGAGGAAGGGAGTCCATACTCTGAAGTGTTCAGAAAGCGATCCTTGTCAATGGGGGAAGCACGACCGAGCCGACGTCCCCAACCATGCCACACAGACGCCCAACGGCAACGGCATGATTCAAATCCCAGCACACAAACACATCCCCACCAGACCCAGAAACATCATGATCCAAACCTCCCGTTGCTCGCGGACAGCGGATGATGCCAACGAAGTGGGCGGAACCATGATGGTTTGAACAACAACAGTCGTACTACTCGCGCTCTGAGAAGCTGGGGTTGTTGCTGTCGTAGGTGTTGACGTCGCTGAGGGCTGTGATGATGATATCAAGGAAGAGACATCGTCAGTCGAGGAAGGGGTGGCAGATGGTTCAGATGGTGACGGGGATGGAGATGGAGAAGATGAAGTGGAGGAGGAAGAAGGAGGAGAGTTTGATGTAGTACTTGGTAATGGTTTGATTGGGCCGGGTCCGAGTCCTTTCGAAGTAGAAATTGGGTCACCTTGTGACGAGCTTGAAGAGGAGGAGGAGGGCGAGGAGGGCGAGGAGGCTGACAAGGTTGATCCTGAAGCATACTACGTTAGCTATTGCCCGGAATAAATATTGAGCGGCGGAGACGGTAATTGACGGAGTATATTGGGGCATTCAAACGCCCAATGGAGAAGCCGGATCGAAAAAAACACGTACCAGCCAAGCAGATCGCACTAAGTACTCCGTCCACGCTTGCCCTATCCTCAATCGGACACTGTCCATTTATGTCTGCGCATTGGATTGTAGAAGTCGTGAAGTTGGGATGCGAGCAGAGACAGGCAATATCGTTCCTAGAAGAGACGAATGAAGGTATCATATAACAAAGACTGGGAAGATATCTAAGAAGAGGACGTACATCGTGCAGTTCACGGCTGACGCGGCCTGTGTGGCACACATCAACGCACATGTAGGTAGATCGCCAAGGGTGAAGGACTGTGATTTTGCGATAGCACGCCTCGGAGCATTCGAAAGCAATATGATCAGTCCTAGTGTCTGTAGCTTCATCCAACGGCGACTCGGAGTGTTGTGGATGGCCATAATGCAGTATGTATCGGCGTGATATGGTGGTGACTCGGAGGATGGCGGTCTACTACCAGAGAAAAAGGTTGAGTGTAACCTGACAACGAGTTCGAGTTATGCCTCGTTGCGTTTGCGTCCCACTCCACACCGCCCTTTTGTTCCAAATTTCAGCTTCCCATCGCGTGTTCGCCTCCTGGCAAACCGACGGCAACCCCAAATTTAGACGACACGGGGCATTACGGTATACAGTCACAAGGCACGTACATTTATGAAAGACCGCCCCATGTACATACAGGAGATCTTCGAGGGAAATCAGAAAGAAGAGAGAAAACCGTGAGTGAAGATGGAAAGCAAGGGTGGCAGGATGAACGATGGAATTGTGATGAGCTCACAAATTACGGGCCGCAGACGGCATCTTCCGCGATTCATTGGCGGGAACTGGACCTCGAGAGAGACCGAACAATGATGGGGTATAGATAGAATAATTGTACGGTATAACACAAAGCTAATACACACCAACACAACCAGTGTTGAACTCGAAACAAAAACTCGAACCAAGTGGGTCAATAGAGGTGGTACTACGGTATGCCGGCCAGTGATTAAAGAGGCAAAGGGGGAATCGAACTCGGGGCGAGCTTTCCAAGTAGTAGAAGTAGGGACGAACGGGGGTGGCTATCTGGTAATCTGGAAAGGACGACGGCGGCGATGTATTGAGTTCATTTGATTAGGCAGGAACGAAGTGAGTGATCGGGGTGAATGACTCGGACTCGGAACACGGCCATCCACAACGACTCCCAACGCAAACTCTAGAGCACAACACTTCCACCCAAACCAACGAATGAAAACACAATCATCGCCATCACTGCTGTCGTCGTCGTAAACACTCCTGCAGACGCAGACGACGCCAACGAGGTCGGCGGCACAAGCACAGTCTGTACAACAACAGTCGTGCTACTCGGGCTATCATTTTGAGAGTTCGGGTCAACTGTCGATGGTGCTAGTACTGTCGAAGACGTAGTTAATGCTGTGGTCGAGGAGGTTGAAGGACTTGAGATAGTAGCGGAGGAAGAGGATGATGCGGATGGTGGCGGTGGAGGTCCGTTTGTTGGTGGTTTCGATGGTTTGATTGGTCCAGGACCTCGTCCTGGGTCTTGTGGGGCAGTGGTAGTTACAGGTACTCCCGCAGAAGATGGTGTGGATGGTCCTGGAGTAATTAATGCGATCAGCATTTGTGTCATGACATCCGAGATGAAAAGGGACAAGTCGGACGAGATCCGTGATGAAGAAGTTGAAGAAAGGAATTCGAGCATGACAATCCATCGCAGGAAGTTGATGAAACGGATGGAACAAAGTGGGTGAAAAAGAACTCAAAACTCGAATACTAACCTGCCCCAGCACCACTCGCACACATCTCATTGAGTACCCCAGCGACAGTCGCCCTATCTTCAACCGGACACTGTGCGTGCGTTTTCGCGCACTGCACCGTGGAAGTCGTGAACGCAGGGTGCGAACAAAGACATATTGTGTCGTTCCTGCACGCACATTCCCATGAAGAGAAGCAATTGAATGCAATGAGACAGAAGACGAAAGATGAGGGGACATACAAGGTGCACTTGACAGCCAAGGCGGCATTCGTCGCGCACGGCAACGCACAGCTCGGGAGGTCGTTGATGGACTGTGCACTTGCCACGAGTAGGAGGTTCACCAGCGTCAAGAAAAGCCCGCTCAGTGCAAGACGAGGGCTAAAGGGATTGAGGACCATAGGGTGTCTGAGTGACAATGTTGATCGTCGTCCTCCTTGAACTTGGGTGGGGGGTAGGAGACGGTGGTGGTATTCTAGAAAGAACTTTTGAGTTATACTTAGACGAAATGGTGGAGAGAATTGAATTTATACATACCGTTGGTCCATGGCAACGCAATCAAGCCTGCATCCAACTCCACCGACGTTCCCATCCTCAATCAAGCCCGAACCATGGCTCGTGCGCTGGGCAACAGCTATTCCAAGTTATCAGACGATATGGTAGGGTAGAGCCCTGATATCAAAAAGACGAATAGGATACATCAGATTGATAACAAATGAAAAGCCAAAGGGGAGGACGTGCTGGGAAGAGACAAGTGTCGTTTGGCCCTTGGGAGTGAACGGATCTCGGCATTTTCCCTATAATACATATCGTCGGAGCTCATTTTGTTGATTGCCGGCCAACTGCCGGCAAACCTGTCCCACTATTAGATATCTCGTCGTAATCTCGTTATGATCTCAGATAGAGGCATTTCAGCCTGTAACCTTGTACCAGCTGGGTCATCAAGCTTCAAGCTTCAAGGACCGGAGTAGATCTAGTCGTGTATTGGTCGCTTCGTGAAATTATCTACTTTTGGATATAATTTCCAAAACCGTAAACGGCCCTCTCAGGTTCTTGGCATGCACCAAGCATGCGCATCACGCGAAAAATTGAAGTTGAAACCTATCGATACGAAAAGTTGACGAGCTCGCAGTCTCTTATGTTTCTGTATTATGATAGAGCTACCAGCTACCATATTATATGTCGCGGATGCCAACAACCACACGTCCCCCGACATCGACAATGTGTACGCGCTGAGAACTTGAATTGTATCATTTCATTCTTCACAAGTCTTGGAAAGTGTTCTGCCATCACTCCACTCTGAATCACCTTCCACTTCGCATGGGACCTACAGGACCACACAATGTCCACCACGACGAGAGATAACTTGGGGAACGATCCCGACTTGGTGAGCAATGTGTCAAACGCATCAAACGACTCCATTATGACGGGAGAAAGGCGGTTGAGGTCAAATGAAACACAGATGTCGATTTCTTCGAGGACGTTTGAAGAAGAAATGGTGTCGAGCTCGTGGACAAGACCACACAGTGGATCCAGGTCTTCAATGTCCATCTGGAGCCGCCGCACCGTCAGTTTCCTAAGTGCTTGCACGGAAGAGGCGGAGAGAGCCTCTCCTAGTCCTGTCAGTGCGATATTTTGCCAGACTTGGAATGAAATTAGCAGTGAGATTGCTACACAGAAGCGAAAATGTACTCACTGTTAAGTTGGAGTGACTCAACACCTTGCGAGATGTGGAGAATATCCCATACAACGTGGGCATCTTTTATATTGTCAATGTCATATTTCAAGTCCCGAACACAGCGAAGATCGAGAAGGGGTCGATCCTTGGACTTTGAGTTTCCGAGTGGTGCAATCAGGGAGCTTACGGCGTCTGTGAACATTGCGTGGAAGAGAACCGGGCGGGTTACCAGACTTGACTCCGAGTGCGCTTCGTCGACATCTTCTGGGAATACAAAGTCCACATGGTAGAGGATGATCTCGGTGAGATTCGCTCTGTGCGCAAGGATGGTTGAAGGGACTCTTTGCAAGTTTGACAATCGGAGGTTGGTCACGGAGGGGCACTGTACAAGTTGTACCAGTACCAGTTGCAATGGTTGAGGGAGGTTGTCCCAGCTGTCCACTCCTTCGCTTCCTGATAAACCATGGAGATGAATGGATTGAATGGCCGACGCGTGATTCTTCAGAGTGTCAAGAATTTGGTGAATAATAATATCGTAGGGGTCCGATATGAAATATTCAAGGTTCCGAATGTAGCTGGCGATCCGAGGATTATCTGAGAGTAGGGTGTAGAAGCTGTGAGAACGTGTTGTGTGACAATTGAGATGGAGAGTAGAAAATAAATGATTGCGAGACAATGGGATCATTGCCTTGCACGTCAATGCTAACGCTGCCAAGCCTTCAAAAGAAGTATTGGCAGTACGGTCCTCGTCCTTGTTCTCGTCCATTTCTTGTCGCAAAATACTGGTAATGTGCTCCCAAACGTCGAACGTCATCTCTATGAGCGGCGCCATGGTGAGTGTTTTGGACAAGATGGAAAGAATATCATGGGAAGTCATGGAGTCAACATGGTATCTCTAGGAACCGAAGAACACGTCATCGGACAAATTTCGGTGTGACTCAAGAGTCATGGTTTTGATACAGGACGCAGGAGAGTAGACCCCAGAGCACATGCACAGGGCTCAAAGGCGGCTATAGCACACCACTTCGCCATTCCGGAATCTCATACCATCAAGTTTTCTTCGACTCGGAACCCGAGAGCTTAATGAAATCCTGGGCCGTTCATTAATGGGTGCGAGGGTGGTAGGTTGCTCGCAGCATCGCACGCCAAAAGTTTGTGAGCGGTACTTCGCGTGGAATGACCATGATGCCCTGAGATTTATAGGATTTTGCACGACATCCGAGTCGCTTGTCTTGAGTGTTCGGAGACTGAAACTCTTGTAAAACTCCCCAGTTTCCTCAACTTCAACGCCAACTTGGAGCCTTCAGTTGCAACAGTAGGCGGTGGGAGTTTGACCAGAACGCGGTTGGAGAAAATGTTTCCCATCATCGAAGTCTATCATTGCGGATAAGGTGGTCATAGACGCTCGATTGTTTGTTTTTGTACTCGAAGAAGATCTTTTACTGTGGTTCTAATATCATGAGAGATCAAGATCAAGAGTTGGGTTCGAGCGGGTTCGACTTGATGGGGCGTCGAGGTGCCGGGCCTAGGCCTGGAGGCCTGGGCCCCGACTGTGGGAACTCGGCATGCCTTCGAAGAAGTTCTGAAATCAGTGGGCCCAACGAGTCAAGAAAAAAAAAACGTAGGGCGCGAATTGATAAAAGATCATTCGAAGAAGTGTAATTTTGATTTGAGGTTCTATTCAAACACTCTTTGCGTCTCGCAGTGACTCATGAGTGGCTGGGCCCGGAGTGTCAAAACCTCGCAGTTGAAATTGAAATGTTGAACGTTTTGACCGGACATCAATGCTATCCATTACAACCCAACTTGAGGATATTATCTTAACTTCCGTCTTGGATTAAGCGTTTTGGGGAGACCGTATTACACGTGATCCAGGGCGCCAGAGCGCATTGATGCCTGCTCTGAGTCAAGGAATGGGCACCCACTAGCATTGACGAAATCGCATTGACAGAGTACCACTTGAGGTATTGGGACAATGAACAACAATGCGTCAGTTCACAACTAGGGCATGCCACCGGGACAGATGCAGTTACGGTATAAAATTGCTCTTCTGCCTGTTTTTTATCATACACCCACCGACTACCCATTATACCAAAATTTTGGTCTAGCATGCCCCCCCAAGCCCAACCTCCGCTTCTTCAAAGGCTCCTCCTCCGTCCGTATCATACCGCATCATTCCAGCTCACGAAGCGCGTCAACACCGATCAGAACGGCAAATTAAAGTGGCAGATGCTCGATATCGTTGACCAGGCGAATCCGGCGCTCTACTTCACAGTGGCGTGTAGAAACTATGATGCTGATCAAGTACGCAGGACAGAACGACGCGAACACTATCTGATCAAACCAGGGAGCCCAGTCGGCGGTAATGGTCAACCGAAGTCAATTCGCTATGCTACGGCTGTCTGGGAAATCGAAAGAACACCGACAAAGATCATCTACAAGAAGGGAACTATTGGCTTCAGCGATAATCTGAATATCGGCCCTTTGGACGACTTCATTCAATGGAAGGATAATGCGAGGTGAGTTGGATAAGGACAGATCTGTAAGACTGTAGCGCCCGAACTATGGTTCATTTATAGGGATTCGGACGGAAGAGCCCTTAATACGCCTCGCCAGGGTGCAATACTGTTCAAGAACCCTGACGGCCGTGTCGAGTCCTTCAATATCGAATTAACCTGGAAGTCCAGGGAAGATCTTGTCATGGATGTCATGGTACGTATCCGTCCCACTTCACCATATAATTATCCACTCTGACGCATTGGACATAATGGGTAACTCCCGTACAGAATCTTCATAGCAATGTCGCTCTTAAACTGTTCCTGACATTTCAGGAAAACGGATCAAGGAAAAATGGACAAACAATGACAGAGACAGAGGGCACATTGGATATTATTTCCAAAGGTTTACAAGGGACCACTCAAGGTTTCCAATATCTTCGAGAGTTCGTCTTCTATCTATGGCTCATCTACGTCAAGGAGGATCGGGCATATATAGAGGAGTACTGCGAGTGATTAATAGGAGATTAACAGCGGCGAGTATCTCGAATTCAAATCGAGTCAGCCAAAAAATCCTACTACATGCGTGCTGAGACGTACTATACTGAGATGCCCTTCTCGAATTTAAAGCGGTCCCATAACGAGCGTCGTATCGTATGACGGGCAAAGTAATAGTGAGATATGCTGGATAGCCTACTATCCGAGCTTCTTATAGCGTAAGGGAGACCGTTGAGCGCCTCGGCGATTGTTTCTGGGTAACCTCCGACATAGTATGGTTCAGGGTACCATACCACAACCTCTTGAATGTCCGTATTTGTTCCAAATTCGAAGTCCGAGTCGAGACTTAAGAATCGCGGAGAATCGAAGAGTCTTCTGAGTTCTGTAGAGTGGTACCCGGAATAGAGTCCTAGCTCTCGTAGAAGCGGACAAAGGGTATAGTTGAGGACATTGCTGGATGTGCGGTGTTCTTCCATTCGAACCATGAATTGACTGATTGAGTCGGTGTCGGTTGCAAGACTGGTGTGTAGTACTTTCAGTGTAGGGGAGAGCTCCATGCACAGCAGGAGATCATCGAGGGGTACGTTGAGCTTGATAAAGCGGAGTTCTTCGAGGGAACAGGACGACCGTGTTATGAACTCTGTGTATGGTGACTGTTCCCAGAAATCGTGTGCGACCCCTCTACCGTCGCCGTATGCAAGGGTGAGACTTCTCAGGGCCGGTGCCGTGAGCACGCGGTTGAGGCCAGGAGTGAGCGATCGATAAGTTCCGCGCATCCCCGAAGCCTCGAGATACAGATGCATAAGATTTGGAAGAACGACCGGCGTAGAAAGATTCGAGCGTGGATATGCACATATGCCCTCGAGAACGCAGACGATAAGGTTGGGGACTGCGCTGAATATCTGCGCAACATTAATCCAAGACATACACGTGTTGAGGCCGCCCTCAACCAACAGATGAGTGATCTGCGCAAATGGGATCTCGCTTCGTATCGGCCAGCCCATAAAATCGGATATCGCTGTTTCGTACTCGTCTAGATCGAGTTGTTGAATGGAGATTGCAAGATGGGTCATGGATGGAGAGGTCTTCCAAAGGTTTATAGGGAGTTTCAATTTATTGAGATCATCAGGAGAGTCGGTTTGAAGTGTTGCCCTGACCTCCAGTGATTCCAGGAGCGTAAGTGGCATAGCATCTCGCACGATCTCTCCAAACCAAGCACTCCATGTGTCATCTGTGATCCGCTCCGCGTCCAACTCGAGCTCCGCACGCTTCCACCTCGTCGAAGTTGCGAATAATTTGACCAGGAATCGGTGTTGCTTCTTCTGCTTGGCCATATTGAAATTTCCGATGCTGAGAGTGACATATAGAGGTCTATCGCGAGAACGTTCGAGGAAGAGTTCCATGAGCTTCCACTGTGTTTCTGGCCCCCAATTCTCACAGGGATGGTTTCTGATGAGCAAAGAAATACGTGTCCAAAGTGATGGGATGGAGAGTGAGAAAGAGCGTAGAGCTTGGCAGACGTGGGATATCGTGAGCGGCATGATGTGAGTGTAATAGCGATCAGGAAGGTCAGGATTCCAAAAATCTCTGCTAGTTGGCAAGCAGTCGCATTCTTCGAGGATGGCATACCAGACATCATATGGAACACGATCAGTCCAGTTGACTTGGCCAGAGGCAACGGACATGATCTGTGTAACAGTTCCTGAGTCATTAGCGTGTAATATAATCCGGCGATATACGTGAAGGATAACTTACGCTAGAGACTGGTTGGCGAGGCAAGAATAGAGGAAGAGCGACGAACGTTATTGACCCACTCTCAGACCCGCAAAATTGGTGTTGAAAGGCACGTGACCAAGCGGAGGGTCAAAACCTCGGAGTTGACTGGTCGTTCGCGTTATTTTTCAAGCTTGAAAACATTAAGAAGTGTACAACATTAGACTCGCTACCAGGTTCGTTCTGCTGTGATCTACGCAGGTGGATTCCGTTTGCTTTGGTTTTGTTAAAAAAGACTATTTTATAGGTTTTCCATGCGTGTTGAGACGTACTATACGCTACCGTTTTCAAATCTAAAGCGGTGCCATAACGAGCGTCGTATTGTATGAAGTACCAGGTAATGCTGGTATATGATTCGAATTCTGTTTGCATCCAGAATTGCGCGACGGAAACCATAGAGAGCCGTACGGATCTGACCATGTGCGGCTTTGACGTAATATGGATCAAGGCCCACCACTTGAACCAAGTTCTGAGTGGGCGTCTGAAGAGTGGAGCATCGCCGTCCGTGGAAGACTTGGACATCCGCATCGCTCCAGGAGTAGAGCCCTAGCTCCCGTAGATGTGGACAAAGGACGAAGCCGCTGACATTGCCAGAGGTTCCATCTTCATCTCGGGCTTCTTCCAATCTGGCCGAGAATCGGTTGATCGGGTCTGTGTCCCTTTCAAATTCGGTATGAAGCACCTTCAGCGTCGGAGAGAGCTCCATGCAAAAGAGGAGTTGATCGATCGGTACGTCGAGCTTGATGAAGCGGAGTTCTTCGAGTGAGCAGGAGGACCTTGTGATGAACGCGGTGTATGGAACCTGTTCCCAGTCATCCCTGTCGTTTGGACCTTCGCTGTCTTCGCTTTCTTCTCCGTATGCGAGTGCGAGAGTCCTGAGTGCGGGTGCCGTCAGCACGCGATTGAGACCAGTCGTGAGGGATTCGTAAACTCCGTCCAGCCCAGAGGCTTCGAGATACAGATGAATTAGGTTTGGGAGCACGACCGGCGAAGTGAGAGTCGAGGGTGGATATGCGCATACGCCTTCGAGAAAGCAGACGATAAGGTTCGGGGCCGCGTTAAATATTCCTTCAACGTCGAGCCAGCTGATGTGCGTGCTTGGCCCACCCTCAAGCAAAAGGTGAGTGATTTGGGAATATGGGATGCTGCTTTGCACCGTCCACCCCATGAAATCCGATGGGACGATGTCTAAGTCGTCGTACTCCTCGGCCAATGGATCGAGTTCTCGAATAGAAATTGCGAGGTGGGTGATGGATGGAGAGGCCTTCCAGAGCTCGACAGGAAGTTTCATTATGCTGAAGCGATTGAAAGGATCATCCGTTGCAGATACCCGTACTTCGAGGGATTCCAAGAGCGTGAGCGGCATGAATTTCCGCACAGTATCCTCAAACCAGACACGCCAGGCGCTCCTGTCGATCCACTCCGCATCCAACTCGAGCTCCGCGCGCTTCCATCGTGTCGAGCTCGCGAACAATTTGACCAGGAATTGGTGCTCGTCCCGTTGCTTGGCCATGTCAAAATTTCCGACGCTGAGAGTGATATATAGAGGTTTATCGCGAGAACGTTCGAGGAAAATCTCCATGAGCTGTGTGGATGGTGTTCCCCTGTCGCGCGTGGGGTGGTCTCCAATGCGCAAGGATATACGCGTCCAAAGTGATGGGGTAGAGAGTGAGAAGGCGCGTAAAGTCTGACAGACGTGGGATATTGTGACCGGTATGATGTGAGTACGATAGCGATCCGGAAGCGTAGGGCATCCAAAGTCTCCTCGAGTGGGCAAGGAGTCGCATTCTTTGAGGATCGAATACCATATGTCGTATGGGACACGATCGACCCAGCTGACCTGACCAGAAGCAACGGTCGCGTGCATGACGAGTCTGCGTAAAGGTTTTTCGATATCTCTGTTATTTTCGGTGTTATATTGGTGTTAGAGTATACAGGAAACTTGCAAGGTGGGCCACTGCTCCGCCTGGCAATCTCCGAGTCCATTTTTTTTTTCCAGAGGCTGCATTGAATGTTCTGCTTTCTACACCTTGATGGTTCTTACTGTTGGGTATGATAATGCTCCGATTTGGACCAGAAATACAAACTTTGAGACATTTAGAACAGATGAACTTGCTGTGCGTGAAAATGCAACACAGCATCCAACCTTTGGGAATTAGGGAGCACAAACATCAGCAACTTATTTGGCCTTTCAATATCCATCAGAAAACAGAGACAAGGAAACAGAGACACTCCATAATTCAAAGAGATATATTTTAATTGCATCGTGAGAAGTTGGCATATCAATATCTTTTGAGATAAATAGAAAAGGAACATCATTCTTTCAGTCTGCCCCAGTGCCCGTTCATTGGGAGGCGGGAAGTGGAGAGCAACCGTTGTGAGATATTTTGTCCAAACAGCCATCGTTTGGACTGCCATTCTCACGAAGGAGGGGGTGAGGGCCGAGAGGAGGTGGAGAATGAAGTAACGGAAAACCAACATCAACCGATGTCGATATCTCCAAAGACGTGTAAGACGAGTTGGATCAGGAAATTTGGGAGAACACTTACTTTGGTCGACCACAGACACATGAACCGGCTGGGTTCGACCAGCCGTATGCTTTTGCGAGGCGTGGCCCCATCTTCGTCACCACCGCCACCACCACCCCTCTTCCTCCTCATCATCAAAATCCTCCACATCCCTTGTCTTCCCCTACCCTCACTCGAACACCGACAAAAAGCGGAGTAACCCAACAGAAGTCTACACGCAGGTGTATAAATTAACAAAGCAGATATCAGATGTGGTGGGGGTGACGGCGGCATTGGACGCGCAATATTCGAGTGCGCAGATGACAATTAGGGGGTTGGAGAGTAAGGTGGTGGTGTTGGAGGGTTTGTTGAGGTTGTGTTGAGGAGTGCAGAGGAGAACGTGAATGCGAATGAAAATTCGAGTGTTGAGGAGGTGAAGGGATCACAGTCTGAGCCTCAACCTGTGGAGGACGTCCCTGTGAGGGAGGTCTGTGCCATGGCGCCATCAGGGACCTTGAGCATAATGGAGGCTTGGTCATGCCGCCTTAGGCTTCGCCACACTTGCAGTTGTCGGATTCGGGTGGGAGGCCTGGTGGTGGCGGTAGGAGCGTTGGTGGGCCTTCTTCTTTGCATTCGCCTTCGGCTGGGTGGGATCGTCCAATTCCAATAACTGGAATGGGAGGTAATGCGTCAGTACGACATACACAGCACGACATACACACATATGTGCAAAAGTAAACAAATATCCCTGACAAGGGGAAAAGGTATAAAGGGACGGGTATCTCACCTCTTTTTATTCCATCACCCAACAGCCCCTCTTCTCTCTTCTCATCTCTCTCTTTCCCTTTCCCCTTTTCGTGCCGGCAGTGTTGTCATTGGCGATGTTCGATGCCAACGTTGCCGGTAAGTACCCACCCACAACCGAGGCCGCTTTTGATGATACTGGCCAGGCGTTTTCCAGCGCGTTCATTGAGTTCCCCATGGCGGCAGAGGCTTGCATAGTATTAGTGAGCTTGCCGCTGCGCTGGAGCCCAACCATGAAGAACCGGCTCGTCGTGTTCGTGCTCACTGAATGGGACTGGGAACGACGTGAGTGGACATGAAAAACAGTAAATCCTGATACGTTCTTACCCTTTGTCGCGAACGCTGACCCATCTTCCCTTGCTGTCCCTCTCGCAGGCCGCGGTGTCTGCTGTGGAGGGTGTCGCCGCCATCCTGCCGTCTTAGACTCTTTCGTGGGTTTCTGCTCACAGGTTTGGGAGGCAGATTGTGCTCTCGTCACCGAGTATTGGCTTGTTGTTGTGTATCGAGGTGAGTGGTCGGTGTTGGACAGGGAGCGAGGGGCTACGTAGTGCTCAACATCAATGTTCAAGAAGCTCAGGCAGCCCCAGCCTGGCCAAGTCTTGATGGCATTCAGAGTCGTTCTATCCCTTGGGTAAGTCAGCATCCAAGGTTAAACCCACGTCATGCAAGGAACTCACCTTGTCACCGCAGAACCCATATATTCTCGTCGATGTGAGCGCGATATAATAGGATAGGGAGCTGATGTCGTCCGGATCGCGTTGTAAGTTGAGCCTTCCGCTTTTGATCATCGAAAAAGCGGAAGGCTCGAGCGTGTTGCTTCTCGGACCTAGCATACATGTCCTACTTGGGCAGGAAATTGATGGCTGGCGTCCTGGGTGAGAGAAACAACATTGAAGAGAGAGATGCTGAGAGGCTCAACTTGATTTTCGAAGGCGTCTCAATATGATGGCTATCCGCGCCGTCGAGGTTGATGCAAAGGGAGTCTTTGGGGTTTGATGGTGTTGACGTTATCAGAGGGATTCGCAGTGGAGAGCCCTGGAAGTACTGTATGCAAGAATGATCAATGAGCGTGAACATCGGTGAGTAATGTACATTGAAGTCAAAAGGATGTAATGATGCTTACCGTGGACCTGAAAGATATCTCTTCCTTTCTAGGAGGTCGGGAACAGGAAGTGCATGTAATGCGGAGAGAGTGGTCGGGATTGAACGAGTCAGGAGAAGGGAGGCGGGATGGACAGACGCGACAAAGAGTGGAACCGCGATGGCTGTGGGGAGTCTGGTGGAAAGCAAGCGCGATGACGCGGCAGGACGGAGTTTCAAATCGACTCACGTGCTGAGGCTCGGGTACCCGACCAGTGACGTAAACATAAAGAACATAAAAGAAGCGGCAATTGCCGGCTGCATAAACGTTACAAGGGCTAAAAAGCTCACTAGGACCCCATAGTGCCGAGCCTCACTTCGTTTCGGACTCGGAAAAGGTCACCCCCAAACGTCTTCAAACCGCGATCAACTCCACTATTCTCCCAGAGCTCGACATCACACCCAAAAAACCATTGGGGGTTCGAACAGCTCGCCGCTGGCTTATCAAACTCGGATGGAGGCATAGCGAGATTCGGAAAGGGGTGTATATGGATGGTCATGAGCGAGTCGATGTTGTGAAATACCGTCAAAATGTCTTCCTTCCACTGATGGAAAAGTTTGAGGCACGGATGGTTCATTATGAAGGACCCGATTTAAAGCGAGTGGAACCTCAACTTCAACCTGGGGAACGCGAAATCATCCCAAATTTCCACGACGAAAGCTCCTTTCATGCTAACGACCAGACGTCAAGTGCGTGGCTGCGTCCAGGACAGCAGCCGTTGCGGAAAAAGGGGCGCGGGCGCTTAATCCATGTCTCCGCATTTATCAACCCAGAAACAGGACGTCTCATTGCATTGGATGACAACGGGAACGTCACCCGCGACTCCACGAAGATTATCTATCCAGGAGGTGGTGCAAATGGTGATGCGTGGTGGGACTGTCCCCAGTTACTCAAACAGATGGTTGATGCGATCGAAGTCTTTGAACTGGCGCATCCTGGAAAGCAGGCCCTTTTCATCTTTGATCAGTCATCGGCACATGCTTCCCTGCCGGATGATGCTCTCAAGGCATTCGAAATGAACAAGTCCGACGGGGGCGCGCAAAAGAAGCGGCGCGACACCATTATTCCCATGACAAATCCGTGTGCAGAACACCGTGGAAAGCCCCAGAAGATGACACTGGACGACGGCAGACCAAAAGGTTTGCAGCGAGTTCTTGAAGAACGTGGATTTAACGTGAAGAATCTTCGCGCTAAGTGCTCCCCTGTCTGCTCTATTGAAAGCGTGAACTGCTGCATGGCTCGCTTACTCAGCCAACAAGATGATTTCAAGAATCAGATTTCCAGACTCGAGGAATTGATCAAGTCGAAGAATCACGAGTGTATTTTCCTTCCGAAATTTCACTGTGAATTAAATCCGATTGAAATGGTGAGTTACGAGTCCGACTAAAAGGAGGATTCGTTCTTATGTTCCTTATTCTCAGTCTCAAAAACTCCCAATTAGGCAATTTTATATGTGAATTTCTAAAAATATCTGCTTTTGACTAAATTAAAAACTCTTTTCGTTCGATTTCAATCTATAAATATTCCCGTATTCTTGTGTAAGTATTCAGCAGTCAGCTGCGTCTTCCAATGTTGTATTGATTTATTATTAAATTTTTCTAATATTTTATTTTTATCGGGCACTCTTGCAGAATCATACTGGCAGTAACGATTATGACGATGCACATTTTCTTTTTATTTCTACGTACAGTGCAAACATACGTACTGCATACATGATGATGAAATACAACAAGAAAAGAAGTTACTGAGGTACCATCAGCGCACGGCGGTAAGAGGATAATTCTGGCTGTCGGAGACGTAGTGGCATTACTTTACTCTTCCTCCTCAAAAATCTCCCCTTCCTCCTCTTCTTTCTCTGCTATGCCATCGTCCCCCTCGTCCCCATCTTCCTTGTCCTTATCATCTCCCTTTTTATTCCCTTCGCCTTCCTTGCCATCGCCATCCTTACCTCGTTTTGCTGGATCTCCATGGTAGAGAACAAATTGGACGTTGAGAGAAAGAGCGAAACTTTTTTCGTCCATCGACGTGGAATTGACTTTGTAGTTGTAGAGCCACGTATTTACCGTGTAGCCGATGGTGACAATCGCGTACGGATCGAGATCCGATATGCCGTGCTTGAAACGAGGCAATTTGGATATCTTGCTGATGGAACTCTCTGTAACTTCGAATTTTATGCCGCGCGTGTCGTATACTGGAACTATTACCGTATGCTTTTAGTGCACCGTTCAATAGCTGTATGATCTTGAACTTGACTCACCGTCTTCTGCAAATCTCAGATAGTGCGGGTGACCGCCGCAACCTGCATAGTAGGTGGTCTCTGTGGCCGATGCTGTAGCCGAAGGCGGTCCAAATAATCCAGGCGGTATCTTCCTTGGGGACGAATATGCAGAGGGCGTCGCTTCAGAGCGTCACAATGGTAATTAGTTCATAAGAAAAGAGGTCTGATAGGGACATACACCTACGTTGTCGTGGAGCCGGCTTTGATGGATCCGGTGCTTGCTGACCGCTGAAAGTGAGAACCTGTTGGAAGAACGGTCCCCATAATCTTCTCTTTCCGAAGGCCTCTCCGAAAAATGCCAGCATGGGATTCAACTCTTCGTCCATAACCCAAATGCCTATTTTCTTGAGATCATGCTTCGATCCTCCAGCCCTGCTCGTCCCTGGAATGATGAGGTTACACTCGTGAACACATCCGTTCGTCAAGAAGATGGTCGAGGGTGTGGAGGCTGATTGTGGTACTCCTCTGGCAACAAGTCTGCCAGTGCCAGCTGATCCATCCTTTAAGACGACAACGTGATACGCGTCGGCTCTGGCTGGATTGTGAACCCCGTTGTCGCTGGTGAACGCATAGCATTTCAGCAGGTTCCTGTACCATGCGTTAACCTTCTAAATCTGAAACATAACATCTCTCATTTTCGTCTACGCACCTCGCACCGTGAGCGTTGGACTGGTTCCCTTGCAACAAACCATGAGCGGCTTCAATCATGAGTTTTCCAACTATCGGAATCGGTTTTGCTTCCCTCGTCATATATCCGAATGCTTCAATTACGCACGATCTATAGAATGTCGTGTGAGTTTCGTATATCAAGATGGCATCATTGAATAAAACTCTTCCGTGGCGTAAAAAAAAAAAAAAAAAAAAAAAAAAAAAAAAAAAAAAAAAAAAAAAAAAAGAAAACCAAATCGAAAAAGCGTCGTGAAGGGAAAGAGTGAAAAACCCGGGGGCCG